>NJPT01000023.1:0-170359 GCA_002946425.1 Rutstroemia sp. NJR-2017a BBW
TCTATATAAGTAGATAGTTTTCCTATAGTATATGGAGCTTCGTGCTCAACGACAATTACTACTTGTTTACCTACCATTACAATTACGATCGATTCCCTGTGTGACTGTTATCAACAATAAACCCTACGATAATACTACCAGTCGTCGCGACCGATAGTATTCGAGATCCTGACCACTTCCACGTGACTCAGAAGACAAGTATTCGTAACAATAATTCAGTATCTAAATTAGAAAATATATTATAAAATCGATTATCTATTATATAACTATTATATTTAGTATCTAGATAAAAATCCTTTAATATTAAATAGAACTTATTATTATATAATGATAGTAATTATAATAATTTCAAAGTAAATAGTAATAACTTTATAATTCGATCTTTTATCTCTATAATTATTTCCGAGTTTATTGATTTTATAAATATAAGATTAGAAATTTATTTATAGAAAATCAATTAATTATCATTTTATTATTTATATATCTAACTCTTTATTAATATAAAAAGATATAATAATATAAATTATTAATTATAAAGAGTAAATATAGCTCGATATTATATTATTAGATAAATATCAGATAATTTTAGAAATATTATAGATATATAAATATAACTTTAAAATAGATTGGATTATAAAGAAGATTATTTTGAACTAATATAAATATAGTTAATAAGATATATAAAAATTTATAAAGTTAATATCCTAAAGTAAGTTAAAGATAAATAATATTTATAAAATAAGATATTAGAATATCTAGAATCCCTTATTAAATAAAATATTAATATAATATTAGAAATATATTAAAATATTCAAAGAATAATTTAATGAAAAGATATTATTAGAATATCAACTTTAGAATTATGAAATCTTATTAAAGAAAAGAAAGAAACTATTCTTTTATTTAATAATATTATTATTAAAATCGAAGTTAATATAACTTCGAGAATATCTCGACGAGATATTTAGAAAAGAATTTATATAGAAATCAATATTACTAATAGAAATATCGATATTCTTTATATCTAAACTAGAAAATATAAAAGAAAGATTAATAATTAATTATAAAAAGCTCAATATAATTATAATTAAAGATCGATATTCTTTATTATTAATAAGTAAATTAAAAGATTGATTAAAATAAATCAAAATTTTTATAAAGTTGAATTAAAAAGCTAGATTCAATTTAATTTATATTAAGAAAGGATATAAATAGAAAATAATATTTTATATATAATATAAACTTTATAAATATTTAGTAATACTATTCGGACTAACAAATATATTAATAATATATATATATTTAGTTTACAAATTACTATATAAATAGTTTGATATAAATTATATTTATTATTTAGATAATATTATAATCTTTTCAGAAATAAAGATAAAATATATCAAGATTATCCAAAATATATTATAGATATTAATAGATATAAATATTTTATTCAAATTTAAGAAATATAGTTTTCATATTATAAAGATTAAATTTCTAGAATATATTATTAATATTTAGAGATTTAAGATAAATTCTAGAAAAGTAAAGAATATATTTAAATAGAAGTAACTAAATAATATTAAAGAAATCCAATTCTTCTTAGAATTTACAAACTTTTATAAAAGGTTTATCAAGAGATATTTTATTATTATAATATTATTTATAGAACTAATTAAGAAAACTAATAGTGGAAATTCTAATTTATTTAATAAAATAAAAGATAATATAGATAAAATCCTTATAAAAATATTTATCTAAAATAATAATATCCAAACTATCTTTAAGATTCTAAAGAGAATATTTTCAGAAACTTTAATATTTATTATATTCAACCCCGAAAAAGAGATTATAATTAAAACTGATATATTAAATTATATATTCGGAATAGTTCTTAATTAAATAAATAAAAATAAAAAGTAATAACTAATAACTTTTCACTTTAAGAAACTATTATTAATTAAGTTAAATTATAAGATATATAATAAAAAACTATTTATAATAATTGATATTTTTAGAAAATAGAAAATCTATTTAGAAGAATTAAAGTTACTAATATAAATATATATAGATTATAAAAATCTAATATATTTTATAATTACGAAATAACTAAATAGATAATAAATTAAATAGATAGAAATATTAGCTTTATACAATTTTCGTATTTTATATATCAAAGAAATAGAAAATATAAAAACTAATATTCTTAATTATAAACTAGAATATCTAGAAAACAAAATATATAAATTATATATAATTCTGAAATAAAAAGATAATACTTTAATCTTTAATAAAGTATAATTTATAATTATAATATCAATATTTAATATTAACTTAATATAAAAAGAAGTTAAGATTTATTATAATATAGATTTAATTATCAAATATATATTAGAAACAAGAAATAAAAAATTTATAATCGAAAAAGAAATTATATATTTCTATAAAAAGATATATATCTTTATAATAATAACTAGATTATTTATAAAAGAATATTATAAATTACTAGTTTATAAATACTAGAGAATCGCGAAAATATATATATAAATTAAAAAAGATTACTACTTTCTATAGATAAATTAGATAATCAAAAAAGTAATTAGAAAGTATAATATCTATATAAAGAATAAATCAACTAGATATATTCTATATAAATAATTCAAGATTCCCAATATATCTTCTCAATTATAGAAATCTATATTATAGAACTTTATAATCAAATTATTTAACTCGAAAAATCTAATAATAGAAATTAAATATAATTCAATCTTAATAATTATAAACCAATTGATAAAATTCGGATATATATTATTTTTTAAAGAAATTTATATAATAGAAAATTTAATTTAAGTATTTATAAGAAATATAATTAGTATCTATAGAATATTAATAGAGATAATATCTAATAGAAATAAGTTATTCACTTTAAAATTTTGGGAAATATTAATTATATTTATAGATATCAAATAGAAAATATCAATAATATTTTATCTATAAATAGATAGTTAAATAGAATAGTTAAATCAAATTATAGAAATATATCTATATTATTATATTAATTATAAATAAGATAACTAAATAGAACTATTATTACTTATCTAATTTATATATAATATATCGGAATAAGATATTATAATTATAACTTTAGTTTATATAAACTTTGGATTCCATTCTAAATTCTATAATATATTATTATCTTAGAATATTAATTCCGATATAATAATTAGAAAAGTAAAAGATATAAAGAAACTTCAAAAATAATTATTATTAGATATCAAATTCTTTATTATTAGGTTAATAGAATATTATAATAGGAAATATAATATAGAATTTATATTTAAAAAGAGAGATAAAATCTATTTTCTATAACGAAATATTAATATCAAATAATTAAATAATAAATTGGATTATAAGAAACTTGGATTATTCAAAATTAATAAGAAAATTAGACTAATCAATTACAAATTAAAATTACTAAATATAATAAAAATATATTTAATATTTTATATCTCTTTATTCGAATTAATACTAAATAAAATATTAAATATTCTATATACTAAAGTTAAATCAATAAATTCAAATATTATATATAAAGTCGAAAAGATATTAGATTATAAATATATTAAAGAAATATTTCATTACTTAATTAAATAAGAAGGATATCTAAACTTGGAAAATATATAGAAACTAGTTAAAAATTTGAATTATTTATAAGATTTGAAGAAATTCTATTAAAAGAATCTTTAGTTATTAATTAGATAAATAATTTAAAATTACTTATCGAAGAGAACTTGAAAATCAAAAAGTTAATTATAAAAGAGTTAGTTTCTAGAAAAGCTTATTTAATCTATTTCTTTTTTAACTTTTTCTTCTTTTTAATAATATCTAATTTATCGAAGGAATCTAATCCAATCTCTATTATTTTCTATTTATATATTTTAAAGAAAGTCTTTTCTTTTTATAAATAAAGAATTTTCATTATAATCTTTTAAGAAATAATTATAATTTATTTCTTTTCTTTATTTAACTTTATTAATTAACAATCTAGTAAAATTTAATTAGATATAGATAATATCTAATTCTACTTTATATAATTATAAAAAGAATAACTTTAATAAATATATTTAATATAATATTTAGAAGCTAAGTTATTATTAATAAAGGATAATATAATATAATAATATTTTATTCTTTTATAATAAAAATAGGAAACTATTTCAATATTATTTTTTTCAATCTTATTTTTTAAAAGAATTTACTCAAAATATCTTTTCAAGTTATAAGTTATTATATTAAAAGAAAAAACTAGTAAATAGAATATTAAGGATTTAATAAAACTAATTACTATTTATATATAATTATAGATAATATTTATCTAGAAAGAGGATAATATTATAATTTATAAAGTTTAAGAATTTTAAACTTAGTTATATTAAATAATAATAAAATCTTAAATAAGAATTAAATAGTATTAGATAATATATTATTCAATATTAAGAGATAATATATTATAATATATTATTTAGTACTATCTAAGAAGATAAAGATTTATATAAATAAATAGTATTTCTTTAATATATAGAATTTTATATTTAATTTAAATAATAATTCGTTATTTAGTTATTATTATTTTAATCTTCTTATTATTTAATCTTCTATTTATAAATTATAATATATATCTATTATATTCTAATATCAACTTCTATATAATACTAATTAAATAAGATATAATAATTATCCAATATTAACTTATAGAAATAAATATAAATAAATATAGTAGAAGATATAGAATAATTAAAAAAAGTAGATATATATAAAATAAGTTTATTATTGAACTAGTTTAATAATAGAAACTATATAGATATCTATAAAATAAACTTTTTATTAAATTAATATTATATCGGGACTTAGCTAGTATTATATAGAAGTGATACTAGAATATAATATTATATATTGAGATTTGTAAATAGAGGATTGAATGGTAAAAGAGTTCTAAATGATTATAATTAAATAATGGAATTACTATTTGAGTTGAGTATAAAGTTTTATATACTAAGGAAATACTATCTATTTATATAGATCTTCGTTCTCACTATATTAGTTATTCTAATAGTTCCAGCAATCCCAAATCGCTGATATTATTAGTATCACTAGATAATATATAACTTCTCTATAGAATTCTATTATAATTAGTTAACTTAATCTCTAAATCTAAAGTCTCTATAGTTATATATTGTTAGGTTATAATAATTAATTTGATAATAAAAACTATTTTGATTTTATCAAATTAGTTTATTAAAAAGTAATTTATTAAAGGAAATAAACGAAATAATATCTCGAACTTACTTTTTTTGAAAATTATATAAATATATTAGAAAAAGATCAACTTAATATTAAAAAATATAAATTAAAAACTAATATAAAAATATTAAAAACTAAATATTATATTAGATAGATTTTCTAGAAGAATTTAAATAAAAGTTGATATTAAGATAATTTCTAGATTTATTATTAATAGAATAGATAATAGAATAATATTTTCTAACTTTTTATATAAAGAATTAAGATAAAAAGAGATTAAATATATTTATATATAAAGTAATTAAAAGAGTAGAGATAAATCTTTATTCTTATTATTAATAATAATTATAAAGTTTTTGATATTATCTAAATTCTTTAATATATTATTAATAATTAAAGATATTATATTTAGATTTTTAAATATAAAAACGGAAATATTTATACTAGAATTATTTATTAATAAAATATTATTAATCTCAATCAATTATTATAATAAGAGAAATTATAAATCGATATAGAAACTTTATATTTATAAATAGAAATTAATATAATAGAATATTAATTATTTGCTCTTTTTGATAATTATAAATATATTTTTATTTTCTATACTTTATTATAGAAAAAAGTTTATAATAAAAGTTAGTATTTATTAGATCTAGTTATTTAGTATTTAAATAAGTTATTAGAAAGCTAATAACTAATATATTATAAATAGTTTAAAAGTTATATAATATAGAGTAATTGAAGGATTTTATAATAAAGATAGAAAAATCAAGTTCGAGAAAGTATTTAGTTAGTTCGATAATAAAGATATAAATTTTGGATAATTGAAAGAATTGATAAAGAGGAATAATTAGATTTATTTATTTATAATTTGTTATTTTTAGTTAGCTTTTACCTTCTTAGTTTTCTTTTCATTATATTTATCTCTTTTAACTTTCTATTATAAGAATCTTTCAAAAGAAATAAAATTTGAATTATTAACTATATTAATAAAGAAAAAGTAAAGTTATATTAATATTATATTTCGGGATTATTATATTATATTTTATATTGATTATATTATCGATAATATTTTTAGATTTCTATTATATTATAAACTATTATAATTAAATTATTAATTAGAAGTATTTATTGAATAAATTTAATAAATAGTTAATAATAAAGAAGATAAAAATAGAAAATTGATAAAAGATATTATATAGAAAGAAAATATTCCGATATTATATTAGAATATAATATTTAAAAATATTTTAAAAATATTTTAAAATCGCTTTAAAAACAAATTAAAAATACTTCAAAAACATTTTATAGATCTATAAAAACTTAAATATTATTATAAAGAATCGGAAAACACTTCAAAAATACTTTATAAAGATTTTATAAATATTTTATAAATATTTCAAAAATATTTTAAAAACATTTTAAAAATATTTCAATAATAGATAATTAAAATTGATTAAAAATATAATTAATTCATAATAAATAATATTGCGAAATAGAAAGAAAATATAAAAGTAAATAGATAATATAATTATTAAAAAGGATAAATAATAACTTTATTTGATAATTTAATTATTATATATAATTGAATTATATCGAGAATAATTTAGATAGAAGGAAAAGTTTTGATAAGAATATTTTAAATTAAAATATTAATATACTAATATTTTTTATATAATATTTTTAAAGTGTTTTCTAATTCTAAATCTAATTATAATATTCAAATCTTATTAATTATTTTATATAAATATTTTCTTCTTTTCCGATTTATTATTATAATTATATTATTTATAAATATCGAAATATTATTTAGAATTATCTAATTTATAATTTATTATTCTCGAAGTTATTTCTTAAAAATTTTTAATAGATTTTATTTATTTCAAATTATTTCTATTTAAAATATTTATTATCTTTATATATAATTTTATAAATTTTATTTATTCTAGATTTGGAAGTTTTTATATAATTATAATATTAATTTTTATAATTTAAATAAATCTAAATTCTAACTTTCTAAATATTATATTATTATAAATATTTATCTTCTAAATTATATAGAAATAATTAGAATCTCGAATATTATCGATCACGATAATTAATAATATTATTATAAGATTTATTATTAATAATAATTATATAGAGAATCGATCGTTATTTATAATAATAAATAAATAAATAGTAATTATAAATTGAATATAAAATTCTATATATTAAGAAAAACTATTTAGTTATATAAATCTTCATTCTTTATTATCTTATTAGTTTTATTATTTCTTATTATAATAGAATAAATAAAAGTTAATAAAATATTATATATTATTAATTAAAAATTTTATTAAAGATATCTTTCTTATTCTAAATACTTTTATAATAATAAATACTTTTTTTTTAAAATATTATTTATTCTAAAGATATCTATATTATAAAATATTCTTTATTTTATAAATATTTATTCTATTATAAATATATATATTATATTATCTAGATATAATAGATTAACTTTTCGAATATAGATAATTACTTTCTAAATTTAAAGTTTTTAGTTTATTTATAATTTCCATTATAATATATATTTCTTAATAATTTATTCTTTATTTATATTTAGTAATTCGAATATTATATTTATTTATAATATTTATAATTTCTCTAGAAAATAATTATTTATAAATTTCTCTTTATAATATTTTTTATATATATTATTATAATATATAAATTATCGAATATATTTATAATCTATTTTTCTTTTAATAATTACTTTTTTATAAATAATAAGATCTCGATTTATTATATTTATTTAATAAGATTTTCTTTTCTATTTTTTATTTTTAAATCTTTTAAAATATTACTTTATATTATCTTTATCCGATTTATAGATTATATATTAATTATTATAATATATTATTTATAATAATATTATATATTCTTTAAAAACTTATTAACTATTTATTATATTAATCTAATATTTTATTATATTTTTAAATTATTTCCTTCTTTTTTAATTTTCTTTTTTAAATTTATTTATTTAGAACTTTTTATAATAATCTTTAATTTAATATTTTGAAAATCTATATTCGAAGTAAAATTTCTTTTTATATTTATAATTTTTTTTCTTTTAAGAAAGATTATTTTTAGAATTTATAATATCTAACTTTATAAAGTTATTATAAATACTTTATTATTTTCTAAATTAATTTAATTTATAATATCTTTTATTTTCTTAGAATTATTTAGATTATTTATCTTATTAATATTTATATAATATATTATCAATTTAAATTAATTCTTTAATAAAAGAATTTAGATTATTATATTTAATTAATCTTTCTAGTTTGAATTTAATATTTAGTTTAAATTCTTTATAATAATAATTTATAATTATTTTATCTTTTTACTTTATAATATTTATATAATATCTAAACTCGATAATATATTTTATAATTAATTTAATCTATATTAATATATAAAATTTCTTCTTTATAATTCTCTTTTTATTAATAATATTAAATATCTAGCGAATTTCTATTTTAAATTCTTCAAAGAAATTGAAAATAACTTTAATAAATTATATATAATTTATTAGATAATCTTTATTATTAAAGAAATCTCGAAGATATAATTAAATCTATTTAATTATTTCCTCTTTAAAATATAATATAATTTAATTACTTATTATAATTAGTTAATTAAATTTATTCTAGTTAAAAATAATATATATCTCGATTTGAAATAGAAATATTTCGAATTTATAATAATTTCTTTTATATTTATCTAGTAAAACTATTTTAAAGATTTCTAAAATAGTGATTTTATATAATTTATTTATATTAATATTACTTTTATTATTTTATTCGTTATTTAAAATAATAATAATTTAAATATTAATCTAATTATTTAATTCGAATATAATAAAGATATCAATTCGGTATATAAAATAATAATAATATTTAAAATATTATAAATATTTATCTTTTAAATTATATAAAAATAATTAGAATCTTGAATACTGTTAATTATAATAATTAATAATATTATTATAAAGTTTATTATTAATATTAATTATATAAAGAATCGATTAAAATTATAATAATAAATAAGTAAATAGTAATTATTATTAAATATAAAACTGTATATATTAAAGAAAATTATTTAATTATATAAATCTTTATTCTTTATTATTTTAGTTATTCTAATTATTCTAACTAATTAAACTAATTAAAATAATTAAAATAATTATATTATATATTTTAATAATTAAAAGTTTTATTAAAGATATTATTCTTTTCTTTAATATCTTTATAATAATAAATATTACTTTTTTAAAATACTTTCTATTTTAAAGATATTTATATTATAAAATATATTATATTTATATATATTTATATTATTATAAATATATATATTATATTATCTAGATATAATAGATTAGTTCCCCGAATATAAATAATTATCTTTTAAATCTAAAATTCTTAGTTTATATATAACTATAAATATAATAATAATAATAATTTTATAACTCGATTTTTTATTTTTATAATTATTTCCGAGTTTATTAATTTTATTAATATAAAACTAGAAATTTATTTATAGAAAATTAATCAATTATTATTTTGTTATTTTATATATTTAACTCTTTATTAATATAAAAAAACTTTATAATAATATTATTAATTATTATAATTAATAATATTCGAGATTCTAATTATTTCTATATAACTTAGAAAATAAATATTCGTAATATTTATATTTCAATTTTGATTATTTTATTATAATTTTATAATATTTTTATAATCTCTATTATTTTATTTTAATAATTAATTTAAAAATTTAAAGTTTATAAATAATATATTTGAAGTAATTTTTAATATAATAATATAGAATCCAATAATATTTTAATTTAAATTAATTTTTCAAAATACTATAATATAAATCAAAGTTGATATTTATAAAGTATAAAAGATCTAATTATAATTACTATATATATACTTTGTAACTCTTTATAAACCTTGTTAGTCTCATCAATTCTGACCGCGACCTTTATATTGTAAGCCCCATCGCAGTTATATAGAGAGCAGCCGTGTGGCATATTATCGGAGCCTTGCGACGAAGCCGCATCCGAGCGGCGGAGTCGAGGATGAGGATGCGAGCGAGTGGAGCAAATCATACCAGCAGTACGTTTCCGTCCCCTCCATTCTGTACTTCCTTGCCCCTCCATGAAGCAATCCTAAATCCTTCTGTTGTAGGTACTCGGATAACGTATTCACGAACGTTCCAATAATCCTGGGAGACATGCATCAGGAGAGCATGGGTTGGGGTAAGGCACAGTTGATGTGCATCTCTGTTGGCTAAAACACAACCAACCAACAAGCACCCCCCTGATAGTCCCCATCGGGATTTCCTAAAGGGAATCAATCCCGGCAATTTTTTATGTGAATGCGGGATTTCCTTTCCCGTAGCGTGCCGAAGTTGGTAAATCTGTTTGTCAACCTCAGACCACCTCAATCTTAACCTCATTCTCATTCTCAACCTGAATCTCTTCCATCTACACTTGCTCCATACCAATCCGCCCCACTTCTCGTCCTCGATAGTTTCATCGCGGCAGATATCTTACACCAAGGTATGTATCATAACTCAGAACTCTATGACGATTACCAAGACTGACAACCGACTACAGTAACAGAGACAAACGACCACAGCAAAAATGAACATCGGCAAGAAATCAGTACCCTTCAAGGCTGAACGCGATATCCCTCCCTTAGATAGAAAAGTAATCTTAGTCACAGGAGGCAACATCGGCCTAGGAAAACAATGTGTGCTCGAATATGCCCGGCACAACGCCTCTGTCATCTACCTCGCAGCCCGCAACCTCACCAAAGCCAAGACAGCACTCCAGGAGATCCAAGCACTCCTACCCAAAACCTCCCAAACAACCATCAAACTCCTCGAACTCGACCTCTCCTCCCTTGCCTCTGTAAAATCCGCAGCCGAAAAACTCAAATCCGAAACCTCGAGACTCGACATCCTGATGCTCAACGCCGGCATAATGGCGGCACCCCCGGGCCTCACCAAAGACGGCTACGAACTCCAATTCGGCACAAACTACCTCGGGCACGCCCTCTTCGCGAAACTTCTCCTCCCAACCCTCTCATCCACCTCTGAACAGATCCCAAATGCCGACGTGAGGATAATAATGCTCTCCTCACACGGCCACATATACGCCCCCAAACCGGACGGCATCAAATTCTCCACCTTGAAAACGCTCGCTGAGGAACTAGGCGCGTATACGCGCTACGGACAGAGTAAACTCGCCATGATCTTATGGGTTAGGAAGATGGCGCAACTGTATCCGAAGTTTACGTTGGCGAGTATCCATCCTGGAGTCGTGAAGACGAATCTGATGAATAATGCTACGGGTTCTAGTCTTGCGATTAGGATGTTGGGGAAGGTGGCTAATAAGTTGGTTACGCCTGTTGATCAGGGGGTGAGGAATCAGATCTGGGCGAGTGTAGCGGCGAGGGAGGCGGTGAGGAGTGGGGAGTATTATGAGCCGGTGGGGATTGAGGGGTGTGGGACGGAGTTAGCTAGTGATATGGAGTTAGCGGAACGGTTGTGGGGGTGGACGGAGGAGGAGTTGAAAGGTTGGAGTGCTTAGATAGGAGGGAAGCTGGGGGCTTTCTGGTGCGGAGATATATAGGTTATTTTGGATGTGGCTATGGAATTTTTATTTTAAATCTTGGGTTGTGAATACTTGAATTCGATCAGTCCTTCTGCATCGATAGCCGAAAATCACTCATTGAATTTTTTATGAGATTGAGTAAATATTTTGTCCCATGACAGGTGTTTAGGCTCGTGCGGCCGCCTACCCTCCTTCCATCATATCGGGATTACCAAATAGGGCTTTGCGGAATGATGCGCTATAAGGATACCTCCATCAATTGTGCGGCGCACTCGCTTCACCTACCCTCCATAGAGAGCTTTTCTAGGCTAAAGAGAAGACACAACATTCTGATGGAAGAAACTTTCAATTATCTCAGAATGTGAGCATTCCCATATTCAAACTACCTAGTTGCAAGTTTACTCACATTCAAGAAGCGATTTTCTCAAATCCAAATAAAAATTGGTATCTATTCAGACATCTGACATGTTTATTGGTTCTTAGCGAGGAGTCAATACACCTCATCTCACCTCAACTCACTCAGCTAGACCGACCCATCTTCCTGTGTTGGCTCGTGGCTGCATCCAATCCATCCATTCACGATTTCCCGCCTCTCCCCTTTCCTCCCCAACCCAACACCACCCAACTCCCAAAGGTGCAAATCAAGCACCATCGAAACTAATCAGCTCACTCAGAATCCTCCTCATTCTCCTTTTAGTGCCAGAAAGCATCATATCCCTCATCCCCCTCTTCTCCAATTTCTCCACCGCAGAGACGAGCTCTTGGCATTTTGTCTCGAGCAAGACGCGCATTACTTGGCACCATTCTTGGCGGGATTCGATTTAGAATTCGCCTACGTTGCCTAGTCCCGCTCCTCCTCTGCCATGTATGGAGTTGTTCTCTTCCGCTTTCTTCATGGTAGTGGTGGCGGTGCTGGTTTTGTGACTGTTATCTTGTTGTTGTCGTAACTCGTGGATGAAATGCGCAACTCGCTTCTCTAGATGTACGGATAATCGCTCGATGATGAGGGCCAGGAGCATGGATGTTTCTTTTGGTGTGGGACAAGATTCACATGTGAGCCAAGGGTAGAATCGGGATAGGGCGAGTTTTTGATCGTTCAGAACGACGTCGGTGGAGAGGTTCGTGGCGTTGTATTCTTTTCTCTCGAGCTCCTCGAGCATTTGGACGGCGGATTGGGAACAGGAGCATGGTTGCGTGTCCGAGAGGGAGTTTTGGGGGGAGGAGAGGATGTTTTTGCTGGTTGTGGAGAAGTGGGATGGGTTGCAGTTGGATGACGATGAGTGGGTTGTTGGGCCGGGAGTGGCTTCGTGTGGCGTTGGGGAGCCGGCTTGTGAGGGGGATTGTGGATCGAGCTCGTTTGGCTCGGGGTATATGCCGTAGTCGAAGTCGTCGGCTATGTCGAATGAGTACATGGGAATGTCTTTGTTGATATCAAAGAATGAAGATCGGGGGTAGGAAAGTGCTGATGAAGGCTGGGAAGCTAAGGAGAGTAGTCGTTCGCCCATATCTGCATCCATTTGCATGTCAGGAGAGAAGGCAGAGGAAGAAAAGTCCATATCAAAGTCTAATGATCTCGACGGGCGAGTGTGATCTTTGTGAGCAATAGTTGGGCTGCTGCTGACATCCTTCCCACTACTAGATTTAGATTCGTTCGATTTGCTGTCATTTCTTGAACTGCGTCGACTGTTTGCCGATATTGATTTTGCGTAGCTTCCTCGTTCATTTGATGCTGGATATACGCACTCAATGCGTTTTGCTTTGCATCTTGCGCAACCGCGTTCCTCTCCTGTGCATTTCACCTACGTCAAATCGTTGGCCTGTTGCCTTTCCATGTGAGAGAGTATTCTCATGATTGGAAGCCAAACCTTTTTCGCTCGACACAATGTGCAGGCCAATCTCGCGGGTTTCCTTCCACCGAAACATTTCGCACTGCCTGGTACCAGAGTAACCTCATCATGTGCATCCTCCTTGTTGTAAGTAAGAGTTGCGAACATGTTGCATGCAATTGAATGTTGGGGAGGCCAGGATGAGAAATCACAAACTGGAAGGCTACCACGACAACACTCGAAGCACAAAGGAATTCTTTTTCTAGGAGGCTCGCCTTTATAATGATCCGTGCCTCACGATGATTGTCACAGCTTATGCACATAGAAGGCACAGGTGATTCCAGAATGCACTGCAGGGCTCTTACACCCCGTCCGAGGGTAGTTTGAACCAGTGTATCAAGAACGCAATTACGGCTCTGAAATACTTTGGTACTCGGGGGAATAAAGGTTAAAATTATTCTCGTAGATTCTATCAACAAGGGTGCTTTTATCGAATCAGATCGTCAAAATCCTATAATTATGGAGAATTTTAACAACAACCGGGGGTATATATATTAACCTTTATTCCCCGGGTACGAAGTACATATGCAGTAAGATGTTGGCACTAATGCACTCAAGTTACAATTGGTTTCTCCTACGATTCTTAATTACTAATCGCGGCTCAATCCAATCATTATAGGCCATTTTAGAGAGTTCTGAATTATTGTGATTCAGTTGGGATTTTCCGTGCATTGAGGTGGAGCGTGCACTGACCATGGATTCTCCTGAAAAGCTCTAAGCTTCGTTGTACTATTTTTCTTTTTCCGTGCCTCTATTAGTTCTAAAATTCAGATTATTGAACTTTTGGATAGATGAAAGAAAGTGCACTGAAGCCAACAAATTATACTTACGATATCTACGCTGTGATTCACGATTCTTAACCCGTCTCCGAACTCTAGAGTTATTTATATCATCCATTTTAGACAGCTAACTGTATCCAACCTAGGTTCAATACTACATTCAGTAATGAAAAAAGATAATGAGGGTGGTACTGTTGGTTGTAAACAGGTTGTAATTCTTTAATGGATCAGGTCCCCTGGTCATATATCAGCTGTCGTAACACTATCTTTCAATATAATATTCTGGCATAATGTTTACCTGATTAGGAAAACCCTACTTCCTTGTATAACTTATATATAATTATCGAGCATATTCCTATTAAGGAAAGCGCTATGTTATAAAGGCTGTTAGCTCGATTATAGTTTAATGTTACGAACCTACCGCGTAGCCTGGGGACCTTAGGCTCAATGACTAGGCTTAGTTATAGTAGAACCCCAGCGGACGTTATATGGAGGACCGAAGGGACCGATAGACCGCAAGTTTCGGTCCTCGTCGGTCCTGCGGTCCTGGTAAGTACGAAGGTCTATATAACGGATGGATTTCCTTAGTATACAGAGCTTCGTACTCAACTCAAATCTTCATTGTATTCAGTATCTTGATAGTTACCAATTACATTTTGTCGTTCGAATCCCTATCTGCCCTTATATCTATCACCCAATTCGCCTTTGAAATTACCATATTCAGATCAACTGCTCCAAACCTCGGTATGTACACCCATCCCCTTTTCCACCCTACTTCTCTCTGCGGTTCCTCTCACCGTTCTTCCATCTTTCGCCTTTAACGGCTCGGTATCCTCTTCCATTGGCGATATAATATTCCCCAGTTCCAATTCACTCCCCTCTTGCGTACTCACCCCCAAACTCTTCCTCCTCTCCGCATAAATCTCTACTTCGCAACTCATAATAACCTCCAAACCTGCTACCCGCGACGGTGCTAATTCTCCGACATGACGAATATCGTCCAATTCGTGACCAGAGGACATAGAATACGAGTTGTACGATCTGAGATGCGAGGATTTTGGGCGGGGATTGATTTCTGGTTGTGAGTCGTGATGGCAACTTGTGATATGTGATAAGTCGTGAGTGCGGGAAAGACCTGGATCTTTCCAATTGGTGTTGGTGCTCGAAACTTTGGCGATTAGATCTGCCATTGACACTAGAATTCTGTTAATACTCCTACTCCCGAGGTTTGTAAGTGAAGTAACTTCTATGATGTGGACATGTTGACGAGGTGATCGAGATGTAATCGGAAGCCAGCTAATGGAATAGACAAAAGAATGCCCGTCTCATACTTTCAATTTTGAGCTTGACAATATAGGCAAATGGGTGGAATTGCATATAGCTATGTTATAAATTATTAACCTTGGTAGAGCAAAAGAATATTAATGGAGACATACACGAAGGAATTCTTCAAGCTCATCATACTAATGATAAGTATATCCATACTGAGTGAAAAGCCAATAATCCACATGTTGAACCGAACGAGCCGGTTATATTTCACCACTGCTATTGTTAGCTTGACAATCCTCGCCAAAACTAGCTAATATATTGGAAAGAAGGGTCGAATAGAAAGAGTGACAATATATCTCAAAACTAACCGACACTTATATTTATTTGGAAGGGAGGAAATACTCTGTCTACTTACATCCTTGATTCACAAGTTGAGCTTTGACGGTATAGATAAAATACCAATTCAATGCTCCGTCAACTAAAAGATAGATAATCTTCTCGCAACGATCCCATATATTGTTGATATGCTCGTATTTAGCGGAAACCTGGAGCCTTGCAGGCACCCAGATGCAATACACAGAGATATTAACAGCTGTGATAAGAATAGCAACACCTACTCTGAGTCTTATAGCTTTTTGTCGGTCCATGAGGAGAACTGAAACTCTATTGATGATGATTTGAAGTAGAAACTGGACTTGAAGCGCCCATGTTGTAACTGCCTCAAATTTAGTATTTTACTGGTATGTCGGAGGTCACAGACTCACGGATAATAGAGAAAAATGCAAAGCTGTATAGTATTAGCTCAAGTGTGGAAGAGTCTAGCAAGCCTAGAAGGGTTACCTTGGAGGGATAATGTCGTTCAAATGGAGCCAACATATTATTGAAAAAATAAGGCAAACCAATATCTCAAGCCAAATCATCCAAATATAAGGGGAATTGAGCTTCGAGTATCCATATCTCCTCTTCATACCTGCCGTTTGCTTGATTGCAGTCCAAGTTGTAAGGAATCCGAATCCGATTGTAAAGCCCCATGCGAGAGATGCTAGCTGAAGGTCAGCTACAGTGACCGGCTCTGCAGTGTAGTGGTCAGAAAGTAGTGTTATCATGATGGCTGTGTTTTGTGACGATGACTATGAAGATGACGACGAGTAGAATAGGAATTGTAAAGATGATAGAAGACAATATACACCGAATCCCAGAAGCTCACAGAGCTAGCAGCGTAGAGATATTTATTGGCGGTTCTCCCTAAGTAAAGGCAGATAGTGTCCCATGAGATCGTCAGGTGTGCTATAGCTTTCAAGGAAGATTTAGTGGATTTATTATGAGATAATTAGGAAACCGGGAACCTGATTGATCGGCGATTAGAGTCACGACGCCAGCAAATTGGAAATCCTGGATTGTTGATCGCTTTTGGGCATCATACAAAGGGTTTCATGTCGATGCGAGAAAAAGGAATCGAAGGGTCTTGGCAACCCTTGACCCAACCGTGAGTCTGGGAAAAAAGTGGGTTGCCTCTTCGCAGTATGGTCGGCTTCAGCAACTAGACAGGTGGTAACCAATGCAAATGCTTGACTCAAAAGCAATTCAGGGAGGTAAGTCATCGGATGCCCGATGCCGTGCCGAAAGGTATGCTACCAAAGTCAAATCCAACGCAGCCGTACTGGACCTACCTTGAGGAGGTGTGCTGGATACTGCATGGTGAGATACTGCGGCAGTAATTAGGAGTTTGCAGTGCTGCTTCATTGAA
The DNA here is from genome assembly GCA_002946425.1 of Rutstroemia sp. NJR-2017a BBW. Classification (NCBI taxonomy): domain Eukaryota; kingdom Fungi; phylum Ascomycota; class Leotiomycetes; order Helotiales; family Rutstroemiaceae; genus Rutstroemia; species Rutstroemia sp. NJR-2017a BBW. The sequence goes on from NJPT01000023.1 coordinate 17,656, forward strand.
AGTGGCTGAATAGAGTTTTACTAGTTCTTCCTTAGCGGTACGGAAGCTTTCCCGCACAAAACTTGATAGAAAGGTCTGGTAGCACAGATCATTGTGAACGACTTAGTGATCCATAGCGTAAGCCATAGTCGGAATATGCCACTACATGCATGACTTGCATCCGGCTTGACATTGGCTGGAGACTTCCACTGCAGATTCTGATGGCCGTGAAAGTGCTAGCGCCAAGGGAGGCGGGAAGCTGCGGATGGTCGCCCGGTAGCTAAGTTCCGAAGCTTGTTAGCCTAGAGGCTAAGCCAAAGTCTTCGATGGTAAGATTTGGTTTTAACTTGCTTATATTGAGCTAAGGAGGGGAAAGGGGGCGAGGGGAGCTATACCTTATATAATAATATATCTCGAAAGAATCGAATATACTTAGAATCAAGAATTAAAGAACTAAAAGAACTTTAGAATTCAAAGAATTTATATATAAAAAAAGATTATATTAATATAATCTAATTAATTACTTTTATATAGATTATTATTTCAAAATTAATTATTATATATTTATAATTTTTAATATATATTATTATTCTTTTTATTAAAAAGTTATAAATATCTATATATTAATTATTTTGAAAATTATAAAATATTTTTCATTTTGTAAATAGATTAAACTGAAGGTAACTGGAAATTCACAACCGTCTATATCAATCCGCGTCTTGGATCTCTATATTCGCGATAAGTATTCGAATATAACTAAGTACTTCGCTGGTATTTATATCAACCCTTCATTCCACACCTCCCAAGTCTGCGCCGTCCAACTTCTCATGCACCTCACTTTAGCAGGTGGTTCCTCTTGCCATACTATTCTCGTCGACTCAGTATCCCTCTCTTTCTCTACCCATTCGGACGTAAAGCCTTTCTCTCCTTTAATCTTTGTCGTCCTCTCATTCGAATACTCTACATTTACACTTGGTATCACTGCTATTTTTCCGTGTCCTAAATTCCACATATCTTTTGCAAGTAATGACGGTTCTCCCTGAAAGCATTCCTCTTCTTTGGGAGCTCGGAATGCAATGGAGCCCGTCATGAAAGGCTCTCCTATAATAGCGGCTATTCCATTCCAGCAGGAGAAGACTTGAAATGGCTTATGTGCCTGGTAGAGATCGCGGGTTATAGGATCATTCCAGAAGAGATTCGGGGCCAAGTCCCAAGATCCATCTGCGGGGATGTCGAAGAATGAGTCGCCGGTTATTCCCCGTGAGATCCAGACGTCGTAAAATGTAGGCTCGGACATAACATGTGCCCAGTCCATGGCACATGTCATATCCGCTTTTTGATAGACTTTTTGATGAATGATCTCGAGGATATCTTCCAAGCAAATCGAGATATCGTTCAAGAATACGATGGTAGTGTTAGGAGAGTACTCATCCTGTGATTCGGTGAGGGGTTTGAGTGCCAAATTCCGGAGTTGAGAAAGCGCCGCTATCCGGTCCGTGGAGTGTGAATCAATATCACTAGATTCAAAGAAATAGCGAATTCCTGTTCCATGCAGTGCGGGCTTCAACAACCTAAGAACTTCGAAAGTACCATCATCAGAATTTCCCTCGACGATAGAAAGTACACAATTCTGCGGCCCGAGAAATCTTATTGCTTCAATCACAGCTCCCAGAAGTTGCGGTAACACCTCTATACATTGACGGAGATTCAGCGTAAAGAAATATTTTGGCTTGGCGTCGCCGTTGCGCAGGTGATCATATCGACCATCGAGAAGAGCAGGACATGCTATACGTTTGGATTCGGACTCTTCGGGACGCATTATAGCTTGAATGCTAAACGTGGCTGCAGCGAGAAGATAGGAATCCCCATCTGAACTTGTTAGTGGAAGGTCTGAGTGTACCGGAGGTGGACCCACCCTTATCCTCAAGGGGTTTTTGCAAGTTGTTGTCTTGATTAGCAATGTTATCTGTTTATACGTCAGTACTATTATCATTTCTCGCAGTACCCTCATGACTGACCTTGCTTCTCTATGGTAGCATTTCCTCCGAGTCGAAGGATCCTCGGATATCCCGCTTGACTGAAACCATTTCGACTAAGGAAAGCCAGTCCGATAGTAATAGTAAGGAGGAGACTAAGGACCTTTAATCGTTTGTATGAAGTCATATATAGAGCCATAGTACGAACTGATATTCCGAGACCCAAAGATGAAGTTTTAACCTTTGGTACATCTGTGGAGGAATGAATAGGTATATATAATTGATAGGGCGGTTCGCATGGGCGATACAAAAGCTCCACTTTACATCCTCGTAAAATCTTTCTTTTACGCGCTCAGATAAGCAGCCATTTCTTCTAAAATAATCTTACAAGGACCTCTGGGAAAACCGTTGAGGCGCAGACCAATAGATTTGTACCCGGCGGGTAGATTCGCAGTCTAACGGAGATATACAAGGCGAAAGTAAGAAGCATGAGAGTAAGTTCATAAATACTGGCCGTATATTCGTGGCCTGATGTAGTAATATAATCTTATATACCTGCTACCACTTTGTTGACGTTGCTAGGCGCCCGGAAATGCTTACTCGGGTGGAAAGGATGGCGTGTAAATTCTCGCTATACTAATCTGGGTAATCTCAGCTATGCGAACCTTATAGTTGCGAGATTCAATGATTCGAGGTTCGTGATTCATGGGCTGAGCTTGCTGATGCTTTTTCGGAGGAAGATAAAGTGATTTGAGTATTCACCTTTGATTTATATATTGCTATGTTATACATTTTGCTGGATTCTGGCCGTATAATTGTATAGCCCACCCGAAGAATCGCATACCGTACCTATACCCTCGTCTTCTGTTCGTGCTTACGTAAAAAAAAAAGAGAGATTATACGAAACCAAGCCTGTCAGAAGTGTGTGGAGCACTTAATGTTATACTAAGCAATATTTGAGAGAATCAGCCTTTTGCCTTCCTGACAAAGCCGTACCTTTTTAGAATTCATGTTGTAGGGTGGCTTTCACCAACTATATCCCCGAGCAGAGCCAGGCTCGTCACTGGTATTCCGAACTTCAACTGGTATTCCGAACTTCAAGTGGTATTATTGGGTACAGATGATATACCAGATTACATACTATACTATTTGTTCAGAAACATTTCGGCGGTAAGGGGCAATATGATACTTGTCGCGTTAATGCCCTCTTAAATCAGGATACTTGGTCGATCCCTGCAAGTGCGTGTGTGTTATATCTTCCGAGTAAAACAGATATAGTACTACTAGATCTCTGGTAGAATTTTTCGATTGCAGAGGAAACTATATGAAGGGGATTATCCGCATCCTAGTATCATACTAAGCTAAGCCAAGGTAGCTTTAAAAGTCTCCCAGATGCTATACTGGTACTTACGAGCACTTAGTACTATTGTACTACAGCATCCTTCTCGCACCATCGGCGAAGCTCTTTCGTGTCGCACTTCCTAGCAGATATATGAGAATACGTCTTCCTTCACCAGCTTGCTCCGGCGGGGAATAATGCTGTTGACGGAAGTTCACTCCTCGATAGTAGATTGAATACTATGCTCGGGTCGGCTCGTGACGAAAAGGTAAATATTGCTGTTATCAGTACGTAAATCCTGAGCCAAGTCGAGAAACTCACCCCTATCTTTCTCCACTTTACATTCATCGAGCGCATCGAAGAAGTTTAGAGCTTACCGTCACTACTAGGCTGCGCAAAAATAATCCGCTCTGTATAGATATCCGGATCCGCTCTGCTCCATAAATAAATACCCTCTACTTTTTCGCTCTATAGATTATCAATTTAGAAGATAATCTGCTCTATATAAAAACGGATTATCTGCAGATTATCCTACAGATATCCGGAAATCCATAGATTATTAGAAATCCTGAAAATCCATATATAAAATATATAAAAATATATAATAATATATAAAAATATATAAATAGCTATATAACTTTTATAATTAGTATAAGGATTAGTATAAAACCTTAAATTTGAGGCTGAAAACTTTAAATTTTTAAGGATATACTCTACTTTTAGCTATAAATCTCTATTTATACGGATTGACGGATTATCTATACCTATCTGTGGATTATCTATAATACTATTATTTAGAAATCACCAAAATCCGCTCTACTACGGATTAATCCGCGGATCCCCTTAAATCCGAGTGGTACTACCACGGATATCCGTTTACGCAGCCTAGTCACTGTATATGATAGAACTATCTATCTCATTCTGCTTATTATTTTGTGATTAATACATTGAACTCCAATCTCTCCCAATCCATTGCAAACGAGTAAATGAGGACAGCAGCTCCACCAGCAACCACAATCCCACTCAATCCCGCAATGGTATCTGCAACGACACCAACAATTATTATTCCCATCTCTTGAGGAAGAGTAGTTAGAAATTCTGGTTGTAATCCCCCTAAGGCCAGCTTCGCCGTAGTTTCCGGCATTCCCATTACCTCGAGTGACTGCTTCATTGAGTCCAATCCTATGCTATGATATAAGAAGGCCTAACCAAATTATAAGTCGATTTGAACGGGCACGAACAAGTAAAACGTAACTCACCCATCTCCATATAACAGCGCTACCAGACAATGCTCCACCAGTTATAGGGCCCACGACAGCACCTACAGCCCACGAAATACCAATGAGCGCATTATAAAGAGCCACCTCTCGGCCCCTTCCAAATACAGACACGTAACTAAGTGCACTGGTCAAGTCGAATACATACAAATACAAAGCTTACCTTAAATACATCCCGGCACCTCCTCCTGCACCAGCAATTACTCGCCCGACGATAAGGACATTTCATAGACATGGCAGAGGCGCACACGGCGCTTCCAACCTCGAAGGTGACAATCGACATACAGATAAACCAGTGTATATCAAACATGTCGCATAGCTTGCTGGTAGGCAAGGCAACCGAGACACAAGATATACTGAACCCAATACCGACCCATGCTAGTTTCTCAATTTGACCCAAGATCCATCACGCTCGCGAGAACACTCTATATATATGATATGAGATTGAGCCCAAAGCATGCTCATAAGCCACCTGGAGGTTGTATTTCGCTAAGCAAAAAGGGCTATGGTTTCGAATACTTTCTTAAAGGGTGGATGACGTCAGCAAGACTAGGACCATGGGCTCAATTCAGACGAGTCCACGAGATGAACTGAACAGTTATGATATAAATACATGCTGCACTACATTCAAGTCGAATGAGTGCTGGAAATTGGAACCAAAAAACGGTAGTATGAATATGTACAAAAGCTGATAATGATGCATAGCGCAAGTCTTCGCTCCAAATGCAATCCAAAGCGATGCGAAGATGTTATGTTTCAAGGAAGCCTAAATTATTTTCTTCCTTTATGCTTCCCACCAAACTGATCCCAATCTAGGGCCTGTACAGTGTAACCAAAGTTGGGTATACATTAATATTTGCGCTGTAAAGCGCGACCGTCTGTCCATTTCTCGTGATCATATTCGTTGTACCAACAGTTGCAAGACAGTAAATGTTGACGTTGGAAATCGTGCCCTCGAGACTGAAGATATTGTTCTGGCAGTTCTCGGGTCCGCCACCATTGGAACATGCTTTGATTTGTTAGTCGATGGGTCCTATTACAGAAGTCCATAGATTAAGAACGTGGGAAGATGATACTTACTGGTAGAATAGTTGTCAAAGAAGGAGTACAAGCCTACACCATAACTGACGATGTCGTGCGAGTTAATGATGCGAAGACCCCACGCGCTCGCGCAGTTGCCGCTCTGACCGGCACAAGAACTGGCAAAGTTTGGGTCGTTGAGAGCACTATTCACGGTCCACGGAGCAGTAGCCTTGGGGTTGGGTTGATAGTATCTAATATTGATAAGTTCCCGGCTTTGCACACCAGTTCTGGAGTAACTTACGGAGTCTCAGTTTGGAGGAATCCCAAGAAAATGTTCTTCGTGTTCGCGAGTTGATACTGGTACAGCCCTGCATGCTCAACTGATGTACCGACGCTATGATTGATTAGCTTGATAGAACAAACACAATTGGGGGGTGACTTACAGCCAGAATGTTCCAGCAGTGCTCTCAATGTACAAGCCTCTACCTGTGTAGATATTAAGTTGTCGCAATCCCGAATCATCAATATCGTGATCAGCGGTCCATAGCCATACATTCTCCATGTACAGGCCGCTAGCTTGCGGGGTGATGTGCATAGCCATGTAGGCACCAATGCAATTTGGGTTGGGAGTCGTAGAACTTCCTGGGCTTGTCGGGCATTGAGCAATTTGAAGGTTGGATCCGGCAAATCCACCAACACGAGTATGCACGTCCCACATACCCGACGGAGTACCTGATGTTGCCAAATTCCATTCAATCAAAGTAGCCCCAGCCTGTGCACCTTGAGTCGAGACGATAGTGTCTGTCCATTGAACCTGTCCAGTTTGGCCTGCATTACCGACTTTTACGACGGGCTGTGGGCTGTTGGCATTGTTGAAGAAAGATCCGCTTGACATAATGTTTGGGTAAGCCTCGCCCACTATTTTCGCACCGGGTGGGATGGTAATTGTCCTCGTGACGCGATATGTTCCTGAATCAATGAAGAAGACCTTTCCAGCGGATGTGGCTGAATTGATGCCGTTTTGAAGAGCCGTAGTATCGTCCGTGTTTCCATCTCCTGTTGCACCACTGCTTCTAGCACTTTGGAATGATGAAACTGGCAGGTTGTTGAACTGAGGTTTGGACTGTGCGTAGTACTTGTTGCCACTGAGTAAAGACCCTGGTCGATTGTTCGGGGTGAACGATCCTTGGAATCTGATGGGACCATTGGGAATGTATTCATGACCTTGCCCCCATGCTGCGATTGTCATGCTGCCACCGGTACCTTGTAGAACCGTTGAGCCGCCACTCACAGTGACCGCTGTGGGAACATTTGTGAGTACAACATTCTCAAGAATAAGACTGCCAGCGGTTGGTGGTGAGGAAGAGGAAGTGAAGGCAGTTATGATTCCCACTGGGGTATTCGTGATAGAGCTGTCAAGCAGTATGACGGATCCAACGTTTTGCGCACCCGAGCCGCCAGCTGACATGTCAATTCCTTTTTGGCAGTTGTTGATGCTAATGCCCTGGAACAACCATCCCCAATCCCAAAACATGCTGATCGCAGTTACACAATTGTTGAAAACCAGATTTCGCATTGTGAATTGTTGGTTTCCAATTGCGGCGCCAATAAGGCCACCGTTGAATGTGACGTCAACCATCAAGCCAGCAGAACCTATATCAGAAGATTAGAACTGAAAAATACTCTTGATGGGGGCGTGTACATACCGCTCTCGCAGAAAAGACCAGTATGCTGGGTTCCTGGGGCGGAACTCATTTGGAAGACCAAGTTTTGTAAACTGGTTGCCTGAGACGTAGGCCAGTGAATTCCATTTGCTGCAGTGCCTGCCGGGATGGCAGTCATATCGAAGATGAAGTTTCTTATTTGTCGATTAAAGACATTAGTAGAACCCCAATTCAAGTCAGCACTGTAGTATGGATTTCCATCGATCAACCCAAATCCAGAAAAGTTAGGAGTCGCTTTCAATACAGGGAGATTGTTTGGGTTGCCGATGAGTTGAGTGTAATAATAGTCTATGATCGACGAAGAAATCAAGTATGTTCCGGCAGGAAAGTAGACTACAGCGGGTGTCGTGGTGGTTGAAGCGCATCCTCGGCCACAACGTCCTCCGGCACTTATGGCAGCGTTGATGGCCGCGGTATCATCAGTAACACCATCACCTAAACATAGTCAGCTCTGATTCTACCAAGTTAAACGTCAACATACCTCTGGCGCCGTAGTCCTTGACATTACGGTATACAACGTAGCCACCAGGACCAAATGCTGACCGTCCCTGATGTTGAATTTGTTCTAACCAGTATGTGTTGCCTTGACGTGGGATGATTGAGGACATGTCAGACTTCGGTGGGATAACCGGCACATCAGAATGGTTCCCTTTGTTGTGAACATAGGGTCCAAACTTGTTGAGAACCTTCCCAACTACCTTTTCGACCTCAGGTATCTTGAACTGGGCACATGACGACTGGAGGACAAGAGAAAGGAGGACGATGCCTGAGAGTAACTTGACCATGGTGGATGATGTTACTTGGGAGGATGATCGTGTAGAAGATGAAGAATGCTGCAGTGAAATGATGAGGACATGATCTCCCGTTTATATACCCCAGAGTGGGCGTGGCGACAGGAGTATCAGGTAGTCTTGAACTGGCGATTCATATTCGCTCGCTGTCCTTGATTGCATTAGTTCTGACAGAGGCGATGAATGGGGAATCCCCGTACTTTGCGCGGTGGTTCCTCCTCAACTGCCGTCACAAGCTTCCATTCACAGTTTTCTGTGCGACCAGGCACCATGTTCTTTAGGTCTGCACCATTAGTATCCGGCCGGGTGTTCAATCTCATGATCATTCACTTTCGGATCAAATTCAGACCACCTCGTGCTTGACGTAGATCTCAAAAGTTTGGGACTGGAACACATAACAAGCGAAGCCACTGGGATGAGTTGAAATGACTCCGAGTTCCTGCCGAAAAGTGGCCTTGTGAACATGTTCTGCCAAGGAGATGTTATTAACTGTGATTGAGCAGCAGATTTTGAAACGGCGTAACTCACCATAAGATTCCAACAATTCGAAATCCCCACGTCAACGGTAAGCCGTCATTTTCTTTTTTACACCGCAACATGTGCAGGAAGTTCCTTAGGAGAATCTTAGAAGAATCTTGTGGGGCCAGGAGTTGGGTTTGGTAACGGCCGTTCTCCGGTCCGACCCTCTTGTCGCACGAAATCCGGGGAGTCTAGCTCAATGTACACCTGCATTGCGGGGTAATAACCTGGAGGTAAAATTCTTTGTGGGGAAGCTTGTGATCAAAAGAGGCAAACTGGAATGCCATGATTGGGCTGCAAGATGCGTAACTAAGCATCGGTACTGTGTCAGGGTTTGACAAGATTCGTGACATGTCGCGAATCTCGCAGTCGGGCTGGCAACTGTGAATGAAAGTCTGTCTGTAGTAGCACCGAAAAAGTCCACGATACATCACATAACTTTGGGTATTTCAGTACCACCGGTCTCTATTGATGACTTGATGTTTGTGGAATTGTGGCGGTGAACGCGGTTTCCATTAAATGAACCCGTGGTCTTGATGGTATCGTTCTAACACCTCACCGGACCCTATGATCAGTAAAGCCAGTACAGTGAAGTCAGAGGCGCTTTTCCTCTAACGGAACGGAAATAAGCATAACATGTCAGCGGCTCTTGGCAATCACGAATGAGGTACGTAGAATGGACCCTTGGGCGATGATCGATGAAAATTCCTTGTCCCGAGTCAGTCAGCCATGTCAGTAATAGGAGCCACATAGAGAAATACATTGGTGCGCCAACATGAAAGTACATGGTCACGCCGGCATTTGACCTTGCTAGATTACCATACTAATAGTGAAGCTAGAGTGTCCAGAAAAAAAAACTTTTTCATGCGAGTAATGGTGACGGGTACAGGACCAATGATAGCCTTTCGGAGGCAATGCAGTAAGTAGCACGAACCATCATGTGGGGCTCAGCCGATACTAGACCTAGACCTGCTGAGAACTAAAGATACAAAGTAGAATGAAAGGGTGAGGCCAGGTGTTGTAAAAGCATCCGGCCATTTGCACCCTGTAGCTGCGGATAATTTACTCTCTGAAGGGAGTATCTGGTTGGAGAGAGCGGGAGCTGGGTAAATCATAAATGATGTGTAAGTAAAACGGCTTCCCGCAACATTTTGACTAAGTCGGCACGACAGACGGACTTTTGACACCGATCAGGATATAGTGACATGGCCAACTCATTTTCGTGCCAGCCACTTGGCCAGCACGTTAGCTATTGTAGTGTCTCCCTCCGAATGGCACTTGTCGACAGGATAGGTAGAAATCTTTCTTCTTCTGCCGATTGCGCAGAAGGAAGGAGCATTGGCAAGATGCCTTCGAGCACAAATGAAAAGTGAACGAGAAGGGGCGAGAATTATCCCGATAAAATTGCGCTGAGACAATCGGTGGTTCTGCGGTCAATATTCGATCCTTGATGGCTCAATTGAAGACGGGACAAGAAGGTGACAGTTCCCAACTCCAACTCGTGTTGATCTTTGCCTGTAGAGCGGCTCCACAACCTGAACGAACACTGATGTGCTGAATACATGACGATGGTACCGGCAGCAATGACGGGTTTATAGCACTTAAGGCCGTGAGCCATGCATCTCCGGAGAGGTCTGTCAGAAGGCCGAATAGGACGAAACTTGGTTCCCCCTTTCGTTGATTGAATGGCAGGGAGAATATCCTCGTCAGCACGACTCTTCGATTTTCCTGCCCTAATGAGCCTTCGCGGCGGCATCTGTAGACGATGCGCGTCCAATCAGACAGCTCTAGAACTCGGAGAATTCAGCCTCAATTCAACCATGTCGAATGACCGTGTTGTTGCCATGTGGAGTTGGATGTAACGATCCAACTCAGACCCGATAATTTGGAACAGAAATTTATGTTGCAACCTTGATTGATCGGCCCGGCTAGCTCGAACGACGCGTCAAAGTATCAACCAGCTAGAAATGAGCGACGCGACTTCACCTGTATCAACGTGGTACCTCCTGTCGTCAATAGAATCAATTTGACAAAACAGTCGCAAGCCGTTGCGTCTCAGCCCTGAAGTCAGTCTTAGGTTTTCAACCTATTTTCTTTTTTTGCTGCAGCGACCAGACGCTAACCTTCCGTCTCGGCAAAAACAAATTTGAACAAATTTGGCCGACGTCTCAGCTAGCTAGGATCCTGCCACTTTACATCTTTACCCTGAAGGAGAAAGTAGAAGGGGTATTGAAGGGGAACTAGGCTCCCCCACGCCGGCATTGCAAATTAAAGGGTAATCAAGCACTGGCACTGTAAACGGCTACTAGGCATTTCTAGCAGAGTGGGCCTGCGTAAGAGAAACTCCTATTATCCAAATAAAGGTGAGATTGTGCACGAAGAGCGACAAGGTAGCCAGGACAAGTGCGAAAACCATGGGGAAGGAAGAGACCAGGAAGCCGAAAATGACATAACATGAGGAAGATCCAAACAATCGAAGATAGAATAATGATCCCTTCCTTAGATACCTTGCTTCTCCGCATTTCTCGATATGATACGACTTCCCTGAAAGTAACCTGACTACTGCTAATCCGGTGCCACAGCGGGAGCAAGGATTCTCAACCGTCGTTTAGCGCACCCCTTTATCATTGCTGACAAGCACATCGCGGGCACATATATTCGTGGAATAGAATACCTGTCGCTTCTCCTGCTGCTTTGAATTGCACCATTTACCCTCAATTGTAGAGGTAATATAGATACTTTGCAGTCCATATGTGTCCCAAACACATGAACGGGCTAAAGAAGATGTACGGCTGTTGGGTCAGAAACGTTGGGCGATCAGGAGAAGAGCACGTATCTAACAGTACCACTTATATTGCGATACTCAGATATGTGATCACTTGAAAAATACATCTCTCCTAGTATTGAAAGTCTCCTTGAGTCCTATCCATTTCTTATGTCAGACTTGCTTTATCGACCAGAAACATACGAATATTGGAGTTGCTCCAGGAAAGTCATCTGAAAAATTGTAATCTTAATCAACATACAAAAAAACTTTTCTCACTCATAAGAAATCACTTATAAGAAGATCTACGAAGGGGCCACTTTGGGCGTCCAACGAGGACCTATAGTATCTGCATCATGAAAACATGTAATGCGATAAACCTATGATTGAACTAAATGAATCCAATTCAGCAAATGCTCAAAACTCCTCCTTATAGGCTCTCCCATCCTTCGTCATAACATTTGTGACTATAATATTCATCATACCCTTCTGAAAAGCCTCATCATCCGAATCCTGCTGCATATCATTGCGAGCAAATCCGAAATCCAGCCCATTCATAGAAGCCCTGATACTTCTCGGAGCTGCAGCCGCATCTCTGATATCCTCAAAAGTGATATCAATACCAACCACTAATCCAATTTGCGATTCCTGCCATGTGCCTAAAGGCCATCTGATTCTGTCGAACTTCTTCCGTACCGCGGCGTTCATACCTACAAATCGGATCTCCACGGAGTCTCCGGTGTATATCATTAGTTCGTATTTGAGGTCTTGCAGAAGAGTTAGGCCACTTGTGTCGATGAAGGGGACTCGTGTGAGATCAATGATGAGGATTTCAAGCCTGGGAAGGTATCGTGTCGGTGTGTTGATATTGTTTTTCCGTCGCAAGAATGCTGTGCGCTTGATACGATTTTCGTTCCACACTTTTCTGGATGTGGGTCCTGATGGTGTAGGTTCGTGATTCGTCCACACGGCGTCGATTATATCCTTCTTGATTTTTTCCGCGTTGACAAAGATGATTGGAGTTTCTAATGAAACAATCTGTGTTCCTCTGGGAACCCCTCCCAATGGTAACGGGATTCGTAATCTTTCCATGCCACTGAACTTGTTCTCTATATCGAAATGGTCAACTGGGGCAATGGAAGAGAACATGGTGCGAATTAAAGTGTAAAATATCATATACACGACCCCAAGTCCAAGTCCAGTTTCGGGGGTTGTGGCTATTCCAATGTTCATAACTATGAAAAATCCAACAAAATCGGCGAAGGATCCTTTCCAATAAGTGATAAAGATGCTATTCGAAGGCAGAGTTTCTGCAACAGACATTAAAATCACAGCACCAACAGCAGCATTAGGAATCCATCGAAAGACTTCGGTCATTCTATGAATAGCCAGCAAGACTATCGCCGATGTGAATAACCCACCAAGAGGAGATCTGACTCCTGTCGTGGAGTTCACCGCCGAAAGAGAAAGCGACCCCGCCACAGGCATGCCGCCGAAGGCGCCGTTCGCTACATTCATTATTCCGAGAGAAACTAGTTCTTGAGATGGATCAATTTCGTAATGATTGCGGCGAGAAAATGTTTTTGTGAAGATGAGGTGTTCTGAGGCAGCAGCAATGAACACAGGAAGCGCTGCTCGTGTAAGAATGAGCAGGACAACCTGGGTTGGGGGCTGAGGAAACCGGATGCCTTGAGGAAATTTTCCAGCAATGGGAAATTGCGGAATGCTGAGATCTTTGTTGATGATGAAAGAAACGCCGGTAAAAATAACAATGACGACGGCATTCCGAGTATTTGATAACACTCTAACTATGCTGCTCTTATGGGCCCAGTGCTTCCCCATAAGTTTCAGCGCGATAAGTAGTACAATAGAAGCCACACCAATGGCCAACGATAAGGGCTGTGTCGTTTTAATTTGTAGCAGAATATCCGTCCCCTGCTGGATGAACGAAGTGCTCACATCACTCTCCCCAAGTATGACAGGCACTTGACCTTGAACTAGAATCAAAGCCGAAGTCATCTGGAATCCAACGAGCATGGGCACAGTAACAAAATTGATAACCCAACCAAGCCTCAGAAGACCCACAACGAGAGATATGGCGCCTATTGAAAATGAAAGAGCAGCCGCAATTACGGCTGGTGGGATTGGAAGACCTTGTGCTGTTATTGACAAAATGGCAACGCCGGTGAGGAGCCCCAGAGACGTGGTAGGCCCCGTAGCAAGATCTACATCCGTCAGTATGATGTCAGACAGTAAGAATTTCGGTGGTAGACATTACCTTTCGAGGTACCCATGAAGAAATAAATTGCCGATGGGAGCCAGCTTGCAAACAGACCATCTTGTAGGGGTACTCCGGCGAGCGCAGCGGTTCCTAGCGCTTGAGGAACCAATACCAGGGCGACAGTAATACCGGCAATAATATCGTCCAGAAGCCATCGCGGCGAGTATCTCGGCAGCCATTGAATGGCGGGAAATTTCTGCAATGAGTATCGGGCCGCTCCTGATGGAAGGTCTTTTACGCCGCGTACAATACCACGCCGAGCGCGAGTAAAGTTTTCATCATCAAGAAAGCCTTCCTTGAGACCTCGCAGCTTCTGTGCTATCTTATTCATCACAAGGGCTGCCGGCAGTGCTTGCGAGAATAAACTAGATTGGTTGTGACAACGAGAGCATGTGGGTGAGGACAACCCAGAATGTAACTGTTTAAATCAAAAAGAGAGATATAAGAAGTGGATAGATGTAGGGCTGCCAATTTGTGTGGGATATTTCAAAGTCTTTTCGTTGCTTTACGCATTAAGAAGCTAGAGTTGATTTGGATTCGTCCTAGGTATGAGCTTCTCAAAATATTGATAACGTAGGCGATGGAGATATTGAACCTGCTGAGATCGACAGACTATAAATGGACACATGTTGAGGGAAAGGATTCGTAACAACTAAGATGCCCAGTTTCGTGTGGGTATGAAAGAAAGCTTGACATCGTAAGGTATCGAGTGAAGAATTGAAGTCAAATGTGGTAGGGAAAAGCAGTAGCTGTTGACCGGTTTGCCCTCTCCGACCAGCTGTAGCCCTAGGAAAATTTCAGTCCTCGTAGGCTGGGGATCCCAGACCTCTTCAACTAATCTGAGCCGAATCAATCGATGTTTTCAGCCTTGGAGTCATACATTGCGGAACAGTACTCAGAGAGATATTATCGAAAGCCGGCGGTCCAGGCCTTCAAGTCATGAGTCTAAGCAATCCCAATCTGCTGAAGAATCTAGACTCTGGACCTTGAAGATGGCTCGGCGTACTGCGAGGTTGAGGCCACACAAATATGCTACGATAAGGTATCGTACATAGAACTTCGAAACATGCAGTGGCCTGTACGTGAAGTTTGCGCACAGAGGAACTCCAGTGTTGGTGTTACAATAGTGAAGTTTCAAGATTTTCGATAAACTTTTTCGGGACATCCAACGAGAAAGAGTCCGAAAGATCCTAGAACACCAACATCACTGCGTCAGGGATGATGTTTACTTTTCAAGCCCTGGATCTTCGAAACCATGTGTACGTACCCCGCCCCCTAGGTGATGTCCAATCATTCAGTCTTGGAGAAATATACATGAACTGATCTCTCAAGTGTATGCTTTCAGTATCTACGCGTGACTGCATGCGTAGTGCTCAGCAGGGGGCGACCGACAAGGAGAACAAACTCTTCTTTGACTTCAGAGCCATTCCAAAAGTCGTCGGTGTCTGCGCAAGATGTTTTATCCGAACTATGCAACCTCGCCTTCCTGCGTTGGGAGGCATGGACGATAGAGCCACAGCGACTTCTCCATGTCGAGACGTGAAACACAACCGACACCAAGCTCTTCGCAGGTGAGACAAAAGATTGACGAAGGCAGGTAGGTCATATGCCATCAATTAGATATGATTGATGGCTTTGCCAGACCATGTTTCCCCTGCATCGAATGGAAAAAATCACAGTAAAAGCATGGTATCGGTGGAGAATAATGAACCCGCTTGGGCCCTAAAACCGTTCCACGGCGCATTGTATACTATGACCTTCGATGGTTGCTGTATCTAGCCAAAAAAAAAAAATGCCACATATGTTACTGAGACAGAACATCGCTGCGTAATGATAAGGACATATACAAATACATGACGTTGAGTTGCGAAGATGTTGAATGAACGATGCCACTCGAAGGAACTCCAAGGGACAAGTGTGGTTCTTTACGGCGTTTCCTGCAAAGCTCCACAATTGCGGGGGAAGTTTCCGAGGTTGGAATTTCGCGACGCGCCCACACAAAAATAAATCCATGACGGCCAAATGACTACCCCCTCCACAACCACGGCGACAACGTCGCTCATATCACTAGATGCACTTTTTGAAAATCCTGTCTTTGCAGGTGGTGTCGGTCTGGCAGGTATCGGCACGGCTGCAGCCATCGCGCGACGCTCAGTCATACGAGGAGCAGGCCTAATCCAACGACGACTCTTGGTCAACCTCGAAATTAGCAAGCAAGATCCCTCGTACCAATGGATTCTGTCATGGCTTACACTACCTCGACCACATGGTGGCTTCCTTACCTCACGAATCACTCGAGTCCATGATTTAGCCGTCAATACTGCCGGTCCTGACCCTTCGAAGGCCAGGGGACTCATGCAGCCGGGTTATGGGAAATATATCATTAGGCACAAGAACGCGTTCATAATGGTCGAGCGGGAAAAGCAGAGCTCATCAAACATGACGACCGGAGAACCGCACGAAACGATTACGCTTAAGACTCTGTATGCGCACAGGCAAATTTTCGAAGATATCTTCAAGGAAGCACAGGAACTGGCGGCGACAGCGCATGAGGGTAAAACGGTGATGTGGACGTTCTCGGGGCAGGAATGGAGGAAATTTGGTCTGCCACGACGGAAGCGACCACTATCGTCAGTAATATTGGACCAAGGAGTGAAAGAACGAATCATGGAAGACGTGGAGGATTTCTTAAATAGACAACAGTGGTATGTCGACCGAGGTATACCATATCGCAGAGGGTATTTGCTTTATGGACCACCAGGAAGCGGTAAAAGCTCTTTCATACAAGCACTGGCCGGCGCATTCGACTTCGGGGTCTCGATCATCAACATGAGTGAGCGGGGAATGACGGACGATAAATTGGCGTCTTGCCTGACAAAATTACCACCTAGGACGATCTTGCTACTGGAAGATGCGGACGCAGCCTTTGTGAACCGAAGGCAGCGAGATGCAGATGGCTATTCTGGTGCTACAGTCACATTTTCGGGGCTACTGAATGCATTGGATGGAGTGGCAGCTGGCGAAGAAAGAATCGCATTTTTAACTACAAATCATATCGATATGCTTGACGAAGCTTTAATACGACCCGGAAGAGTCGATATGGCTGTCAGAATAGGTGAAGCCACAAGATTTCAAGCCGCCGAAATGTGGGATAGATTCTACGGCGACATTGACGTGGATCACAAGGGACGTGAGAGATTCTTAGAGAAATTAGAGGAGCTCGGCATAATCACCTGCAAAGACGGCACTATCAACAAACCCAAGATCCACACAAGCGCTGCGGCAATACAAGGGCTATTTTTGTTCAATAAGGATAATATGGAAGGAGCCATTGCCATGGCTGAAGGATTAATACCACGGATATACGAGCCCGAAGAGGCACCGAATGGCATCACGGCTCCAGCATAAGACATTGGCGTATGTCGTTCCTCGGCCCTTCAGACGCGGAATACATGTACCACATTTCAATATATCATGATCCCAGAAGACATTCTTCCTTCCTCGATGAGACATTCCAGTCATATGTTACTGGTGGCTGCAATACAGGTTTCCCTATTCCACCGAGCGCCGCTTGCAGTCATATCACCATCCGCTGACGTTATTTTCTCCATCTCTACTGCGCAATAGCACTCCTACCATCATTTACAGGTAGGCTCTCTTCATCGCCAGGAGCCTGGTAAGTACCGGCAGGCTTGGTGTTTCCTCTCGTCTTCTCCTCAATGATGTTGCTCTTATCGATGGCATCCTTTTCGTCTCGTTCTAGAAGGACAACTATATCAGTTTTGTTCCGATCCGCAGGAGGTGATAGACTCGCGTAACTGCGCATCACTGTTTGCTGTCGCAGGATCTATGGGGTCTTCAACTGGAGCACCGTCGCGTTGTACTGGGACTATGTCTTTTTGGCCTGGTCGAGAGATATAGTCATTGTCGACTGGGTGGCCGTCGGGAATGTTGGATTGATCTTGCGCTGACATGACGAGTCTAGGGTCCTCTTTCTGTGCTGTATATGCTGTGTAAGAGTGGTGTGTTCATGTTTACCTCAATAGGACTCTGGTCCAGTACTTGTACTTACGAGCTTGGTATCGAGTCCTCATAACTTAGCCAGGTCTGAACTGAGCTAGGAGTAATGAGGTCATTCATCGCAATTGCTGCAGTCTCCACATTCTCGATGAGATAAATGAATGTTGATTGTTGGGTCCTTCAATTCGGCATTCGAGAAAGGCCGTGGCGGGAGTCTAAACCAACGGGCCATAACAGAATAGATACCATATTGACGTCCTGATGTATCCACTGCATAAGGAACATGAGTTGTTTGACTGGTATCTCAACGTTTGGTTCCTTTCTTCTATTGTTGTATCAAAATGCTAATTAACGTGCCAAATCCCAATCCAATCATGAGGCCACAACACAACTATGAAACCCATCGTCGATATCCGGACATACTTCGCTAGTGACTCACCAGGTTAGATACCAGGATTTTAGAACAATGGGTCTTTCCTCTACATGATGCCTACTCTGATGTCTACTCTGTACATTTAGCAGAGTCGACTGCCCCAATTCGTGGTCGTATCTTATGGAGTTAAAAATATTGGCTCGGTGGGTTGCGATTTTGTTTCCTCTATGGGTTGGTAATATGCCTTTTAGCTTGGGTGCTTCCTTCGACTTACAATACAATCGTATGAACCATAAGCGCAATATGCGAAAGTCGCCTTTGCTCAACATATAATACGGGAATTTGCTACAGAGGAACCTCTCTCTCAATGCAGGTATCGTAGGGCGGAGTCGTGTCCCAATAAGGCTTAGCTCACCTTTTCGTCGGATGTTATTGGCCCCGGCGGGGTAAAGCGCAAATATCTCTTAGAGACAAAGCTGATTTTAAATCAACGTCACCTTTCGACTTCCGTCCGCGATGTTTACTGGTCTAGTAGAGATCAAAGGAGGTTCGTAGCTCAATCTCAGTCTCACATCCTCTCCTTCCAGTTCATCTTCTTAACAACCCTTAGTCGTTTCCGACATCAAGCTCGACAGCCAATATGGTGCCACCCTTACCATAAGCAACGCAGCGGCCATCCTCGGCGACTGTGGGCTCGGTGACAGTATTTCCGTAAATGGAATATGTCTCACCGTCACCAACTTCACAAACGATAGCTTCACCGTTGGATGCGCACCGGAAACTCTTCGTCGCACAAATGTCGGTTCGCTTCAAGTCAATTCGGAGGTTAACCTCGAGCGCGCTGTTTCCGCGAATACGCGCATGGGGGGACATTTCGTGCAGGGACATGTGGATACAGTCGCGGAGTTGATTAAGAGAGAGGAGGATGGTGAGGCGGTAACGCTGAGGTTGAAGCCAAGAGACAAGCAAGTTATGAGATACATTGTTGAGAAGGGATATGTTACGCTGGATGGAGCAAGTTTGACGGTCACGAAGGAGAATGAGGAGTGGTTCGAGATCATGTTGATCGCTTATACGCAAAGCAAAATTGTTACTGCGTTGAAGAAAGAAGGGGAGTATATCAATGTGGAAGTTGACCAGATCGGCAAATATGTCGAAAAGGCAGTCGAGGGATATTTCGCTCAAGGGACCGGTGGGGAGATCACCATTTTGGAGAAAATGGTCGAAAGGCTTGTCGAAGCGAAGTTACAAAAGATTGAGGCATCAGTTCAGCAAATAGCATAAATCAAACCTCCCAAGTGGTCAGGAGATTTCCAGACTCAAGTCTCATCCGATGTTCACGTATGTAAAAACTACGAGTTCTATTGGGCGTATGGTATTGTTGAATATCTCGACCTATGTTCTCCTACACTCTCCTTGCACAATATTTTACGAATTACTTTTGAATTCTGCTGAATGATACTGCTGAATACTTGCAGTTAGTCTGCTAAAAGAATTGAAAGCAAATTTCGAACTCAAAAAGACTCCACTTTTACCATTGGGAAGCAATCCTAACCTTCAGAATTCCATCCGATGAAACCAGTACCACCTATTGGTGCTGGATAGCTTGCCACTTCACGCTGAACGATCTCTTGAACCCCTGCAATACTACTCCCGGGGCAGGATTATCAACCAACGTATTCCAAACATCGACATCCACTCCCTTACTCGGCCAGTTTTGAACTGGCCAGTTCGCCCACCCCATCATATACAATGGCGTACCAGGAACTGTCGAATTTGGCTATGCCACGACAAAATTAGTAGCGTTACCAGCATTGATCGCCTTTCAACCACTCGTTCACGTCCCTCTGCTACATGTTTTCGTCGCTCTAGCCAACTGATTAGAAATGTCCACCTACCGCACTCCATTTCCCATCCTCCTGCACCTCATCCCCACAGGCTACCTTTCCACCCTCCAAAAGTCCGCACTGGCCAGCCTCGCTCACAAAATCATACATGAACATCCCGATATTCTTATTATACGTCATGCGTGTCCCATCGAAGGTCGCGCAGGCAGTTGTATCGAGGGTCCATTTGAAGGAAGATGTTATGCAACCAGTGACGGGGCCGACGCCAGGGAAATACGGGGATGAAGCGTTGAGCGCGAGCAGGTGGCCGAAAGATGTGTAGTCTTTGCTAAGGGGGGCTGCTGTCGATAGCGTGGGTAGTGGAAGGGGGGATGCGAGGAGGGTTGGGAGGAGGATAGAAAGGGAGATCGTGGGTAAAATGAGGCTGAGCATAGTAATTCAATGGTGTTTTTCAAAGATATGTTTAACTTGTAGTTATGGCAGTCGAAAGCTATAGACGAAGAAAAGCAACGAGGGACACCCACTGTGGGCAATAGGCAAGTTAATATCCCATTTCTCCTGGTTCTCCAACCGGTTCTTGTGATCGAAAATATCCGTATCCATATTCTTCCATACCAACGCTCACCAACAATTGATAAACCCAAGCATCCATCTGATCCCACCCCAAAATCCATCTCCTTATGGCTATTCCTTTATCATCCGGCATCACAAGCCAACACCTTATTCTATTTTCCTATATTCCCGAAATTTGGGGAAGATTATCGCGCCGTCCCTCCAGACCGCACGAGCAAACTCACTACCAACACAGTCTCAAAAAATGTTCGCACATGTAAAAATTCGGCCTAGCAGGAGAAGCTACCGTCGGATAAATAAGGGACAAGTCGGTTGAATAGATAAGGCTTGATGTTCCGTCTTGTGACAATAAGCTTGGTGAAACACGAAATTCCACGAGTATCCCGAAAAGAGGAGCACTTCAACAGCACATCCCGATCTTGGGCTGAACGAGGAAGGTAAGTTATTCCTTTCGCTGAGTTGGGAAGTTTTGGTGGATCTGGGGGTACTTGGCATTACACATACATACATATGCCATGATGCGGAAGAATCGAGGTTCTTGCTCGCATAGTTGATGGGTTATATGCTCAGGAGATTATTAAGATGCCTGGCAGCGTAGAAGTAGGCGCCTACGAACCTCTTGCATTAAGTCCCAACGTCTGTTTCATGTAATCGCATGCTGTGCTCAAAAACACAGTAGAGATGAGCGAACGTCACATATCTACGTAGATAAGCTCAATGTACATATTACTCAGCTCCGAACTAATCCTACAATGATACAAGGCAAGTGCGCATGCACTTCCAACCCTGGGTATATCCTTACCATCTCATCTTAACTCCGTTCAAACCTTCACTTATAGAAACGCTCAATCAACCATCCTGCATCGGCGTATCTGCTCCACTGGTACTCCCAGCCCTTCTCATTAAGTTGGGAAATATCATTGATGCGTCCATGTCATCCATATCTGGAACATCACTTAAGTCGCTTTCATCATCCGCACTGTCGTGAACACTGCCCGGTGCTGAACTGTCATCTCGTGGAGCGCTCTGCTGGGCGACGGTAAGAGGTATCTCGATCTTAGGTGTTGATAGGCCGCCAATCTGTGGCGATCCATTGGAAGGAACTACTGGTGTCGAAATGGAGTTTCTCGGTCGGGAGGCGATGGTGGGCTTGGTCATCTCGCCTGCACGGGCAATAGCTTGTTCAGCCTTTTGAATGACTGCGCGACGGCTGATGCCGAGTTTGCGTGGTTTGGGCTGCTCTACACTTGCTGGTAGCTCTGCAGTAGTCGCGTCGGTATTCATAAGGTGATTTAGACTCATTGGGCCGGATGATTTCGAAGGAACTTCTCCATCAACTTGTGGTATTTGTAAAGATGCCACGTCGATTGGAGGAGTGTCTTTGACAACCTGAATGTAAAGCACTGCCCATATATCGTTGATCATATCATCTATTGGTGCAACTTTCGAAATACTGCCATTGAGCTTCTTCAACTCGATGGTTTCGCGAAGAGCGTCGACCGCTGGATGTAACAGACTCCCATCACTGATCGAGATATCGATCCTCTCCGAGTAAGCATCAAATTCTGCTGGAGAGATCCCCTTAAAGACTTCGTCAACATTCGCGGGTATTGAAGCTGCTTTACGGATGAGCCGTAAGTAAGTCGTGCAGCACTCGTTCCAGACATCGTTGAATTTGTAAAAGTCGACTGCACGCTTTCTGACCCGCTTGGCTAGCTGCTCCATGTTGGCTTTATCATTGATAAGGAAGAGCAACTTGGTCATGAACATCACATAACGTTGCATGTAGACGAAATGCCTGCCTGGCCTTTCTGCATCGGGTTTCCAAACATTCATGGACATTGTCTTCGTGAAGATGGATTCTCGGAACTCGATGCGGGCGGCACATGCCTGCACATAATCTGGTTTGGAGTCATCATAGATGATATTGGCCACGCGCGCAATCATTCGATGATGCCAATGTGGCTTGTCTGCGTTCCGTAATTGACGAAAGCATGCAAGGATGAATATCTCCCAGTCTTCTTCGTCGCTGATTACAAAAGGGTCGCCTTTCCTTGGCCCGTAAGGTTGCTCTTGAAGTAGCTTGGCAGCAGCCTGTGGTTCCATTTCGCCTCTCGATACCAATTTGTGGACAAGAGAAACCAATTTGTAGTGGGGCTCCAAAACGGGCTCTTGGCGGCTGTCTCGTGGTTTTGGACAGGTTTCTATCGCACGCACGAAGTGTTTTAGAATCATATCGATGGTTGGAAGATTAGTTGGAGGGGCTTTGTGCTCCCACTCGTCCTGACTTCTAGTAATCATCTTCCACTCGCACTTCCCAAGCATGAAATGGTTTCTGGTAAAGTTAGCACACTGAAATATCTTGCAGATGAGATATACTTACAGCCAGTGATTTGGTCGGTCAACCAAGGAACGCCTGAACAGTCGCGAGGCATATTTCCATACTTTATACCGACTCATTTCCTCATGCTGCATTGCTTTATACATGCCATTAGGGCCACTCATATGTTTCTCATCGTCAACATAAAATGCTTCCATGCCGAAAGGTTCTCGTGATGATGCATATAGGCGCATCCCGAAATCGTGGTACATCTCGGACAGCTTCTCAGCTGTGCCAAATGTGCTATCTGCACACCGCATGGCTGTAGAAAGGGCCATGGCGTAGCAGTGTATGGAATGCCTTTGTAGCCTCACTAGGTCTTGACGATGGTTGTTAATCTTATCCGCACTCCAAAGCACCTCTTCCTCCAATTCCAAGTCGTAGCACTGAGCTAACCTGTACCAAGCTTCCCAATGATCAATAGTGTATTGAAGCTGGAGTTTCATAAAATGCGCTCCAATTTGCATATCATCTGTCTGTGTACCTGGCCCAAGACGTTTTTGGGAACGAAATTTGGCCAGAGCCATCATACCCAACAAAAAGTACCACCCTTTCTCGGCGAGCGGACTATCCTGGGTCTGAACAGCGACAGAGTCGATTTGAGCTTGACCTCTTAGAGCTTGATACATGTCGTGTGGTCGAATTGAAGTCTTCAGATACTCAGTGATGTTCCGCAGATTGTGCGTCATTGTGGGCGTAGATTTAGCTTGACCAACAGCTGTCTGCATTTTCTCAATGGTCGGTCGTAATTCGTGCTTCATAAGGTCCTTCATGGGCATGTTATTTGCAATCGATATTACTTGCTCCGCGATGCTTAGAACGGTTCGTCTATCCAAATTCTCTGTCGGGCAACCGTGATCATCCAACAGATATGCACCAACACCCAGCCGAATACCATAGAGATCGAATAATACTTGGCCCAAATAGTCCTCCCATTTATCAACATGCTTCAGACGCGACATTTCTACCTTCATCATTTTAAGGAATATCTTGTTGGATGCCTTGCAGCATTTTCGTAGACCAAGAGCGTAGTGCACCAGTGCAAGGTAGTCTGCGAGATCGTTGTCGGGAGTTGGGAACAGCTCGCGATTCTGGGTCATGGCCTCTTTCACCATGGTATATTGCAGCGCCCAGGTTCGCACCTGCATTTCCCGAAGCTTGTTGAGGAATGCATTGAAAGAACCGTGCAGAGCATAGGCAGGTGTTTGGGGTAATGTGGTCATGCCTACCCTCACCTCATCATCAAAAACTGCAGCGGGATGCAGAACTCGACTGAGCTGAGCCAAAGCAGCGCATGTACTTTTCAGATGACGCTCATCAATGATTTCAAAGCAGGTTGCAGCATCGTTCAGAGCAATCGTGAGGGCTTTGACTAGCAGGTCATCAAGCGCCTTGAACCACACCAACAGTTTATGACGGCGAGGCTCCTCTGAGCTATCGATGTAGTCTGCGCTCCTCAAATCCGCCACGATAATTTCTATGCATTTCAAGTGACACGAGAAGACTTTAGTGTTATATCCAATACTGACATAGGCCTCACGTAGTCGTTGCCAAAGAAAAAGTCTAAGTGATGTGCTTCCACTTTGTAAGAACTTCCACATATCGCGCAATGCTGCTGGAGTGTTATCAGCGCCGTCCGAAGGTCCATTTTCGTCGCCCAATGTATCTTCGCTTCCCGCGCTCTGAGCTGTTGACTCTGGATCTAGAACTGGTTCCAAAGTCTCGATGATTGATAAAGGGTCTGTCTTATCGGCCTGAAAAAGATTCTGGAAGAATTCCATGGTCGTCAACCTCGATACTTCTCGCTCTGCCGCCGCAATGGATATCTCAGGCATAACTGCATTATTAGGTAGCTCAATTGCCGGCTTCTCAGCGGAGCCGAGTATACGTTGCAGATCGGCCCAGAGTAGAACTTTATGTTCGCGAGAGACATCATCTGGAATAGTCGCATAAAAGACAGACGCCCAGAGATATCGGAGAGCCAGTTCGTCATTAGGTTGTCGCTGGCGACTATGAATCACCAATGCTGCGAAATCTGCCCATCGGTCAAGCCGATCTTTTGTCATAACCCTAATCTCATATTGGACGACGCTATTGGGATTCGTGATACGAGAATACACGTCAAGATGAAGCTCAAATATTGTTTGAGCCAACATTTCCAACTTTGACAACTCTTTCGAGTTTGCTCCAGACACAAGTTGGAAGTTCAGATCTGAATGAATCCGATTATATACGTCAGCATCAAGGAAGCTGATCACACGGACCACGGCGACTTTCAAATCCTCTGGCCACAATCGTTGTTGATATGTAGAAAGAATGATGGATAACCATTCGAAAACAGAGTCCTGCAATGGTAGCCATTCGCTTTCTATCTTTTGTGCGAATGAATCGAGCCCCGCCGATTTAGAATGCGTCGCTTTATTAGTGATTTTTTGTGGACCAGATTTTGAATGCTCGAGAAAGGCAGCAAGCCCAGCGTTCGCACCACCTGCCGATGAGCCAAGTACATCTGCGGCGCTGGTATTCTGGAACAACGATGCTTTGCTGTCATCCCAACTCCTCATAATATCGCGCAAATCTCTGACGGCTGTGTTGGTTCGCGCTTCCTCACGGTCATGGCTTCCACCGCCCGAAAGGGCTGTTTCGAGCTGCTGCCGTGTCCCAAGGTCTTCAATCCCTAGTTTGGAGAGAATATTATGGACAAAATTGAACACGTCGTCATCTGCCTTTGAGAATGCTAGGAGCTGTTCGGCATATTGAGTCGCAGGATCAACAGGAGTCTCTGCAGTGCTTTCGCGGTTCCGTATACGTCTGCTCCTTTTATGTGTGTTGTTTTCTTCTTCTGGTGTTTCACGTAGGCCTGCAGCAGATTGGGATCTTTTCCTCGTAGGCAAAGATGAGCTTGTAGGAACTGACTGTCCATCCGAAAGCGGTACAGTCGTGGTCGTGACAACCTCAACGATGCGCTCCTCAGAATTGAGCGTGCGTGGTGTGGCATTGCCGCTACTGTCTGCGGCTGGAGATATAGTCATAACAATGTCTTTCATAAGCTGCTCCTGAATTTGGTCCTGAACAGCAGTCACATCTTCCATCATTTCATTCTGCTCCTCTCCAGGTGGCAAAACAAGCATAGCGCCACTACTAGGAAGACCTTGCGGTGAAAGAGCAGTTTGACACAGCTCGTGGCCAACTGAGGTCCATGATCTGTCAGGAACACTGATAATTGTACGACCTTGGAGGATCTCCATTGAATCATCTTCATCTTCATTGCGTCCAAGACGTTTAATCGGGTTAGGAAGGAACGGGTAAGGATCCATGTGTTTTCGGAGAAATTCTGGCATGGACTTCTTTTTGAACGGTCCCATAATGGGATGCGCCAGAGATAGCTCATCAGAAAGTAATTCGAGTTCTTGTTTCAACTGTCCCCCTGCGAAGCCCTCTTCTAACGACTGAGGTTCAACTTCCGCCACTGTAGGATCATCGTCCACTTCCACTGCGGCTTCGAGACAGAATCTATATATTGTGCGACTTCCAAGCATTGCCGCTACACGACCTGCCCGTCTCCATAGCTCCGTGTCTGATTCGTCACTAGCTAGAGCACGTCCAAAATCCTCCAAAGACAAGTGTGCCTGAATCGCTATCGTCGCAAGGTCTTGGAGGTCATGCGTCGAGTCTTTTGAATTCCGTAAACGACATTTTATACAATCGAGAATGAACTGCCCATGGTTCTTATATGCTAGATACAATATTTGCGGTAGGGTGCTGGGTGTGCCATCGAGCGCAGCAGGACCAATGTCAAGCTCGAGCGGTGCAGATGAATCGACATATTCGAGCTCCGGGTGTTCCTCCAGTCTTGTGAATTCCGTAATGGCTTCCGGATATGTAAAGATCTCTGACTGAAACAAAGTCTTATATGCTTCTGCGGCTTGCGGGTAGAAAGAAACACCTTGGGCATGTAGCTTCAGTGCTGCCTGGTAGAGCTTAAGTGCATCTTCTATCTGTTAATCGTTAGCTATCTTCAAGAGCGGCCCAGGTCATTTGCAGGACTCACCCGAAGCTCTTTAGTGTTGTCGACTTCCACATCACTATGATCGTCCGGTTCAATATTCAGAGCTGTGAATGTAGCCTTCAAAGATTAGTTGGATTTTCCACTTTCGAGCAAAAGAACAATCACCATCTTAAAAAAACAGTACTACAATCCAAACAGTGTCCGGACGATGTGGCGTGTTAAGTTCTCGAAACGCGCATAGCGATTACTCGTGCTGGATGTCGCATACCAAAGCTGCGGGTACCACGTCCAAGGTCCACCAGGCAGATTCTACGCGCAGTCGGTATATAGGGATCGGGGGATGCTCAGGTATAGTGCTCGCGGTTTAATGTCTTCGCAGTCGTTCGAATTGGGAATAGTCTCTCATCCAGCAGTTTCGTCGCAACAATTCAACCACTATGAAAGAAGCAGAGACACTGCCGTGTTGATTTCTAGGTATTGGAACATATAAAAGATATCTGGCGCAATTTTATGTGCCTGACTGTGCTTCAATGCTTGATGTTGAAATTGTCGCGGTTGAATTGGCGCGATAGGAATAATACAGACGGAAACCACCCTGGAAGTAGCCTTGCCGGAAGTTTAGATTCTCCGTATTCCGGAAGGCTGTTTCACCCATGTTTATTCTCGAAGAGATTACCACGTGATTACCAACCAGTCGAACTCGAGCATTACACAGTCACAACCATCGATCAATTGGATGGATGAGCTTTCATTGAAATTTAATTACTACCAATGGTTAGTTGCACTAATATCCACCTGTTTATTGGCGACAACAAGCACACTTTTTCTTCGAGCATCAGTCCTGCTTCTTCCACACTCTCGATACTCGAGTAGATAGATTTATCCAGACACAAACTCGCAGTTTGCCTTCTCCAGATCCGGGCTAGAACCTAAACTCTTACTTATAAGTTATCAAACTTCACGTTTATTTCTTCATTCTCGTCTCATATCTTAACCTCAACCATGGAGCACGACTTGCTTTTCCAGCACTCCCAGGCAGTCAGCCATTACTCCTCGGCGAACTCACACAGTCACTCTCCATCCACTATTTCACTTGCGAGGACTCATCGAAGCACTGCATGCTCAGGTTTAGCTACTGGTATACTATGTAGGAATGAGAAGCCCCCGGATACTTTTGCTGGAATAGTCCTCTTTGGAACTCGGCTGTTTCCTTGCGAACACGACGGTCGGCGGTCTTTCCACTTCGTGGTGTGTTCACAACCTCCTTTCTTTTATCTGTTACATCGACTCGTTTTCCATGGATATCAGCATTGACTTTAACTTTCATCTCATCTTCATCTTGCCCTACATGCTCGCATGTTTCCTTCTCGACGGGGTGAGAATTGACATCTTCTGCACTCTTTTGCTGTTGCTCAATCCTCCGTGTTCTAAGTTCCTCTCTCTGCTCTTCCTTTAACTTCCTTTCATCTTCTTTTTGCCAATGTTTTGCTTCTTTCTTTTCCTTTCTTAAAATCTCTCTCTTGTATAGAAGATTATCATCCATCTCACTGAGCAGCTTCTTCATTTTACTTCTTAGGCAGTTATCTTTCTCATCAATATTCGTCATAACTGTCTCTTCTTCAACCAACGCCCTACTTTGCTCGATTTCCAGAGCGCGGATCTTCTCAAGCCGTGGAATTAATTTATCCAACTGTTCTTCCAGGCTTTCACGTTCGGTTCTAGTATTCTCGAGTTCTCTTCTAACAGCGGCGCACTCCCTTTTTTGCCTAATGATATCCCATAGCAAGCTATTGGAGTCTTGTGTTAGCTTCTGATGTTGTGATTGAAGCTCCAAACTATTGGCACTTAAGTTCCAGTTGCTACGTGAGAATGGTAAAGCCAAGAAAGAACCGCTTTTAGGTCGGCTCTTCGGTGAGAACATCGATCCCAGACTGCTTAGACTTGCGGATGACGGCGTACTGCATGACTTTGGTCTTGCTTGTTCTTGTCGGCCTTCTGTGTCTGACTCGCTTTCCAATGATACTTTGGAGCTTAGCCCAGAAGGCAACTTCTGCATCTTGGTTTGTTTGGCAAAAGGATTGGAGGAACCTAGCATCTTGTGCGTGCAGGCTTTAGTGCATGCTAAATCTATTGGAAAAGTGTATGCGGTCTCAACCTCGGTTCTTATATACATTTTTAGGAACGTCCTATACGATCTTGCTGGCGCTTAAAATTCGGCAAGTACGGCCGGCCATCACGTATATTTTATTGCCCGCTACTGACCTGTTAGTAAGCCGTTGAAAGACCTTTTCCAAGGTCCAGATTTTGCTTTTGTGGTGGCCACTGCTTAGAAAGGACAATCTTCGTAAATTTCCAGTGGCTTAGATGGACGTTGGCCAACAAGTTCCAATTTTACCTCCCTCAACACTCAGCATCACGCTCGCCCCTAATTGCAATGGGTCCCCTTCCCAGACCACAAAATCTTCCGAAACATCCAAATCGAGCATTTTCTCTATATTGGTAGAGACTAGGTCTACAGTTTGGCTTTTACTCAGGTTGGAGTATCTACCAGCCCAGCCGGCTTCAATCACAAGATTATGGATATGAGAATTGGCTGGATATTTATCAGCAACATCCACATCGGCAGGGGCCATTTAAAGCTTACCCCCTTCACCTATTATCGCTAATCCAAAGAGTACGCCTGCATCTGCAAGGACTGCTGCCGGGGAGCGAGTTAGTGGTGGCCCTGTAAGAGCGTTTCGTTTTTCAAATGTGTCTGGGGCGCCACGATTCTGGGTAAGAATAAGTGGAGTTTTGGATTCGGCAATCTCCTTTGCGACCTATTTCACTCCATTAGATGACTATAACACTGTGGCGTAACATTACATGGGTGCGTACCAGATGAGCCCCGGCCCCACCGTAAAGTACCAACTTCAAAGTACCGGGATGGTTGGCCTTCAGTTTGAGAAGTTGTAGGATATCGTACTATCTTCATGTCAGAATGACAGGCGTCGAGGCAAGGACAAACTTACCTCGTTGTCGACGTGGACCACCAAAGGGAAAGACCCGTTCGCGACACTACCATATATGTTATCTTTACTTATATTGTCAAGTAATATATGCTCGAGTTTTGCGATAGCAGATGATACTGTCGGTACGGTATCGAAATCTATACGTTGTTAGTCGCTTCCTCTTAGATCAGGTTGTGCTAGGACCTACGTTTTGCCATCTGCCCAACAGCAAAGTGCAGGGCGACATCATCCTGGAAAATGCCACCGTCAAGAATGGAATTCTTTCCACTTGTTTTTATACCAGTGCTCACACCGCCGAAGAAAGTTTCGGAAAGAGGTGCGGTAACTGCTCTGGTGATGCCTCCAAGCCGTGCTCGAGAGAACCCTCGCCCATCAAGGTGAATGCCGTACTTAGCATGAACTATGTTCTCGATCTGGAGTCCAGACGCACTCTTACCAAGAGAGCCATCTGTGGCCTTCGGGTCTGTTGTTATTTCTGCCAGGCCTAGACTGGGTGAAACAGCAACAAGTCCAGGTAGCACATGGCCGTTTTCAAGCTCAATGACCAACCCACCCTCACTAGCAATTGTGCAATTCTCTTCCAAGTCCAAGCAAATATTTTCCCCGTCCTTCATAACCAGGACTAGATTATCTCTAGTATTCTCACTCCTTTGATGCTTTCCCAGGTAGCTTTTCCGTATACCCTTTACCACGAGTTTCTGACCTAGAACCTTTGCTGGCTGACAGAGAGTTCGTATTTCTTCAGCCGTGGGCATCTTTCGTGCCACAGGAGTGTTTGAAAGGCTTTCTTCTGCCCAGGCAACCTTCGTAGTCTGCGCTACTGTCTTGGGATCTAAGGTTGGTTTGCCATCGATGTAGACTTGCACCGGGACTGCTCCAGCGAGTAAGGGATGAGTATTCCAAACCACAATATCTGCGTCGTATCCAGCTCGCGCGTAGCCAACACGGTAGTCAACCTCAAGCGACTTAGCTGGTACGCTAGTGACGGATTGGAGAGCCAGTTCCTTAGACAGGTTGAATGAATGCGCCGTAGCGGCTTGAAATCTGCAGAGCTAGTTTTAGCGAGTGTCATAGCATTAGTCCATGGAGTTGGTTCCTCACATCAAGTATTGTGCATTTGTTTCTTCCTCAACGTGGTCCTAGATGTATCTATTAGCAAGAGTTGGTCAGCTATCGATGAATACTCACTGATTTAAATGCGACAGGCACGCCATGCTCTGCCAGAATGCTGCCGCCCCATAGATTAGCATCATACGCTTCTTTTTTATAGAATCCGAACTCGGAAAATGTGGCGACCGTGATATTCCTGAATCAGTATCAGTATGTTAGGATCCAGAAGCGGGCGTGCATTGGCGCTTACTCTCCACTAGCCTTGATCAACTCTGGGACCTTCCAGGCAGAAAGCGCATGATGAAATGCCTGTATTCTAAACCCAAATTCTTTGCTGTGGTGGAGCATATCCTCAATATCTTCGGGCTCATAGCAATGGACATTAATGCCAATTTTCCCTCGCAACATTGCGACCGAAGTCTCAAGTGCCAATTCTTCAGGCAAACCACCCTTCTCCATCAATCCGGAAATTGCAGCAGCATCTCCTGTTTCCTTTGCAGCGGCAGCGGATAAACACCATGTGTCTTGCTTCTCCAGTAGCTCCTTTGCTCGGGTCATGTGTTCCCGGAATATCCAAGCATTTCCCATTCGGGTATGCGAGTATACCATTTTCGGATTTTCACCGCATGCCATCTTGATGTATCTCTTTCTCTCGCCTTCGGGAACACCATGTTCAAACAGGACATCCTCAACCACTTCCTCGCCAGCCTCTCCACCTTTCACGAGGTTTTTCACCAACAGACCTTCTCCACCCATGATATTGGCAGATCCAGGAATTAGAAGAGAAGTTGTGATACCGCCAGAAGCAATGATTTCTGTAGCCTTATCATCTGCCTTCATAGAGTCGATTGCTCGGACGAATGGTGTCAGCGGTCCACTGGGGAGATCCATTTCGTTTGTTTCTCCAGTGGTAGAAAGAACCGGCCACGAGTGAAGGAAATGGTGCGAATGCATATCGACGAGACCGGGTGTAACATATTTTCCTTCCAAGTCAATCACTTCGGTGTGAAGATCAGGTGCAATAATGTCGATAGATGCATCAGATAAGGATTTAATGATACCTTTCTCAAGCGTAATATGAACGGGACCGCTCAGAAACTTTTCACCGTCGAACAGAGTCGCATTCTTCAGCACAACAATGCCTTTTTGACCACTGACGGGGTTCCATCGAGGATTGTCCCTCGATGCGATCTCGTGTTTACTCAACTTCTTGGATGATGTGTGGAACTCAGCGCAGGTCTTCAATCCAGATTCGAGCTGAGCAAGATGATGCTCTGAAAGTTTTAGGGCAGCTGGAGACGCTCTGAATAGATATTGAGGAAGGATGAGGAACTGTAATACAAGAACAATTGCGATAAGGACTGTGATTGACAGGGGAAACTTGGTTCTACTTGTGGCATGAGCACGATTGCTCGCTGGTAGCAGTGGTTTATACATATTAGATGTCCTTTCCCGCAGAGCAGCTGAAAATGAAGTTGTACGAGTATAGATAAGTTGGTATGAAGTTGAACAAGAGACCGTGCCGAGCACGACATGATAAACCATGCCCAACAGTTGCGTCCTATATTACTCAAGTTGCAGGGCAGTATGTCATTCACATGACTCGTTCGTAGCTTCATTGTAACTTTGCTGGGATTTTATCATTCGCGCATTATCGCGCAGTTCCATAGGGTGTATGGTGCTTCACGATTGATTGTCCTTTGTAGGACTTTGCTGGTGTAACTTAGTTCATATCCAACCAACACCAAGTGTGAGATTGCTCGTTGCAGGTCGCTGCCAGCGTAGGCGTCCCGTCCAAATTCCAGCCTTGTTTTTCAGTCTCAAGCTGTCCCGCGAGGCTGAACACTAGAAATCTGGCCCTAGCTTGAGCTGCAGCAGCTGAGGTGTTATCCACACTTCAAAGAGCTATTATAATCTGCGATTACGACTACAATTCCGGGTTGCGCAGATCCAACACTTGCAAAACGTCTGTAGACCTCATGTGGAATTGATATATCGGTCATTCATCACCGGCGATAATCCCCAATTTCTAGCCACAAGGATCGAGGCAGCGACAAAACGAGAATGGTTGCGCCAGCCGTCCCCGAGTAAGTACAGTACATGCTTTACTTCTGCGAAGCTTCCCACAGGGACTGGAACTGGAGTGCACAGGCTAACCCTCAAATTTGTAGGCTCACCGAGGAGATCCTTCACGAGTCGATCGAAGCGCGAACAGAAGTCCTATCAGCCCTACGAGAGCTGGGCCCTCCAGATCTAGTTCAATTGATCAAGCTATCCCCAAGGAATCCAGGACGACCGGTGCGCTCCTCCCGATTTTCAATACTTACCAGAGACTGACTTGGTTTGGTTAGATTGGCGTTTATCATCATGTCACTGGAGTAGATGCCTCGTCCTCTGCAAGTTTAGCCGCATACATCAACACTCTCACTTATAAAGAAAACCATCAATCGAATGCGAAGATTGCGGAAGGTCTATACTGGTCAGTGAGCTTCTTCGATAACTCGCAGACGTGCTGAATTTGGTTACAGTTGTTACAATGCATTCTCTCGAGTTGACATGCGAGTACATGTCACCATTCCCGGTAGCGTGGAAAGTTACTGCATTGATGAACGAGGCGATAAGAGAGTGACTTCAGATGAACTATGGCTGGAAACGTATTTGTGCAGTGTACTCCGTGCATATTCATATGCTGATGACGGCACGGGAGACACAATACGAA
Source organism: Rutstroemia sp. NJR-2017a BBW (assembly GCA_002946425.1). Classification (NCBI taxonomy): domain Eukaryota; kingdom Fungi; phylum Ascomycota; class Leotiomycetes; order Helotiales; family Rutstroemiaceae; genus Rutstroemia; species Rutstroemia sp. NJR-2017a BBW. Next base: position 51,371 of record NJPT01000023.1, read on the forward strand.
AGATCATGGGAGTTCGGCGATTCAATCCTGTCACAACAACCGAGACTGAGCATAGATTCCTTCAAGCTGCGGAACAACTTTTCTTTAGAGGTATAGCCACTTCTTCTATCTTACTTACAGTCACTTATTTTATTTAGGCTGGCAGCTCGGGTCTGACTCGATCGTTCAAGTCCCCAACAATGTCTCGAACCATTTGACAACTGGGCTATTGAAATACTTCCACACCACTGGACGATTTGCTTCAGGCATCAATCTGTTCGAAAAGTTAAGGTCGCGTAATATTGAGGTATCTTCGCTTTTGGCGAAGATCCTGCTCATGGGCAATGAGGAAGTTCAAGCGGTTAGAGTGCTACACGACTCTGTCAAGCAATCGCCGATGGACTATGTAATGCTCGACACCCAAGCGGAGTTTCTGAAAAAGAAAGCTTTGGATCCTAACAAGCCAGAAGCGAAAAGTGAACGACTACAAATGGCTCTTGGCTGTGCTGATAGAAGCACCATTGCCGCACCGAGCGAATTTGGAACCTGGGCACGTTTGGCGGAAGTCTATGTCGCAATGGAAGACTGGGAAAATGCATTAACAACGCTAAATTCGTGTCCAATGTTCACATATCAGGATAAAGATGCCCCTATCATGCCTGAGCCCAAGGAAATCCATCTTCCGACCTTGCCTGAAACTCGATTGGATGAGATCGACAGCGAACGGGAGTCAAAATATTCGGAACAAGTACACCCAAGTCTTCTCAGTCTTCGCGCGGCTCAATATAAGGGCACCTTCAAGCATGCTTACAGTATTTTGACAGAAATGACTGCCAAAATAGGTTGGGACCAACTTCTCAAAATCAGGAGCAATGTTTTTGTGATGGAAGAAGAATATAGAAGCGAGAAACAACCTGCTGCTGGTCAACAAAGTGATACCACTAAGCGCAGTGCAAGCACCGATGTGCTGAGGGGAAGTCCAGGTCCTCCTGTGAATGGCGATGATCGTTCGGAGGACGAGAAGAGCGCAAATGGCGATTCCACGGCTCCTACTGTTGTAGCTGAAAATGCGAACGCAGCTGACGAATCAGTGGAGAAGCCGCCTCACACAGTGACAGCGGAAGAAGTAAAAATTGGCAAAGAAGAAGTAAGTTGTATTCGAGTGGCATCGCGAACATATAACTAATGTGGACAGAGCGATCCTACGGAGGAACAGCTGTCGCGATTTAATAACAAACGTCTGTGTGAAAGATGGCTTGACAGCTTGTTCATGGTTCTCTACGAAGACCTTCGTATATACACTATCTGGCGCACGGAGATGGCTCAATATCGGGCACAATCAATGCAGTACAAGAAGTCGGCCGAGGAATGGGAAATTCTCGGATCTTTAGCTGAACGTCTTCATCACCAACCAGAAGCCGTGGAAGCGTATCGTAATTGTCTTGCCATGCGCTTCTCACCCAAAGCTCAAGCAGGTATCCTAGCCGATTTCGCACGAGCCAAAAACACTCGAGATACCGTTGCTAGTCTTATCAAGCTCGTCACCTGGCAGTACAGGTGGTATTCAGAGTTTTCACCGGAGTTATTGTACACGATACGCACATTAATTGAGGATGAAGGTGCTGTCAAGGTTCGAAGCATCATTCAAGCCACAAGTTTGCCACAAAACGTCTTAGACTTGACACATCACTATGCCGCACTTTGCGCTGCCTTTAGGAGTAGTGGCACGGAAGGATAGATTGGAGATTGGTTGGAGTCGGCAAATGGAAAAGGTGGTATTTCTCGAAGTTAGCGCGGTGGCTTTGATATCCAAGAACTTGTTCGAAATAAGTGTTCGACCTGCTTTCTGTCATGTATATTATAATTGCTTCTGAGCCAGAATAATCAACAGAATACATTTCAGCAGGCCACGGTCAGCACCGTGGGTGGGTCATCAAGCAACCTGGTTACTTTTCCCCATGGCATGGGTTCAGTTCCTGAAGCTCGGTCCAGGAGTCCCGTGCTGGTAATCTTTGTCGGTGCTTCCTTCTCTGTGAGAGGACTCGAAGTTCAATCAAGATACCTCCTAATATTAAGTTGATCGCTAGCGCGCGTTGGTACCGGTGTGTATGAAATGATACGGCTATTCTCACTGCTTCCCTCCCTCGATATAACTTTGCGAACTTGTAGCAGTTCCTTCCCCTCTTTAGGTATTCCCCGGTGAGCTGCAGTGGCGCGCCTTGACTTGGGTCGTGCTTTTCGAGCGACAAAAATGCCATGGTAGCATCGTGGCATGTCAGCTTAGCAACTCTCCAGTTGGCATTCGGCTGCGTCCCTTTCGTAAGTCATCGTCCGTCTCCCCAGCATGAAGAAGATAAGTCTTACAAAACATGGAGCCTTCTTGCTCTATCCCTTTGGCACGTCAACATCATCTTCTCTAGATAATCTCCATGCTTGCTTGATCCTCAATGCTATCTTCTACTCAATATCTCGGCCTACTTGTGCAGCGACAGCGTGAAGAACTCATTACGGTTGAACTCTCGTCGGGGCGCAGTCACCGATACCGGCTATCAACCTACCTATATCGTTTCTCAGAGGACTCCAAACTCCACCGCTTCTAAAACGCCAGCGTGCATTGCTGCAGCGTTGGACCAGGCGGCCATTGATGATGGCGAGAATCTAGATTTAGAGTTCGACTGCGTGGAACCGGACACCAATCAAACAAACACGTCTTTATTGCCAGAGTGTCGTAGGAACTGTGAGTCTCTTCTTGTATTGCATTGATAATCTGTAGTTTGGACGCCTGTTCTGGCTGACCAACTGGGGAGATCACCTGACGCTGACATAGAGTTCAATATCTAACGTTCCTACCATTACTAATAGTAGACATAAAGTCCGTCGAAACATTCTAGAGCTCACTGAGAACCTTCTTCGCTCCGAAGTCCGTCATATGATCTCGTGTGGGGGCACGTGAGGGGTTAGTCTGTACGGTCCTGGATTTCGGGCTTTTCAGGCTCACGGTCGCAATAAGTTGCAGGGTAAGCAGGGCTGATTACCAAGACCTGGCATTTTCCGGAAACCAATCAGAACGCGTCATGGTCCTATCTTAGCGCGTATGTTACTTCGCTCACTATTTTCGTAGTACGGCCGTACTTCGTTAACCTCGAGCCTCTCCCTCCCCCTCCTCAATATTCCTCTTCTTCCTTCATCACCAATTCCATCCTCAACAGAAATCGAGATGAGATGCCCTTCTCGCAAGTTCATGACGCTCTCCGGTGCAATTTCGGATTTGCATGTGGGTCGGGGGCAATTATTCCACCAAGTCTTCCCACTTTCTTATCACACCCTCTCTTGGCCAACTTAGATATTTTCTTCGGTCTTCCAATTCTTATCTTGGCACCTTTAGGAATTCCCCTTGGCGCAACTCTCCGCCGCGGTAGCTCTAAGTAACTTCCCCACGATGATCTTGGCGGGAATTGGCGGGGATTGGCATCACCACTAACCCCAAGGCCACCTAAGCCATGCCATCATAACCTTTCACCAATAGTTACGCCAGAAGCTTTTGGGAAGTGTATCAATTGATACTAATGTCTTGGGCTCTTCGTAATCTAGTAGTCTGAATAGGTTGTTTTTTCGTTCGGGATGGGTATATGAATGGCTGTCACACCCCTCTTGGAATACGTTTGAGAAAGTCAATTCAATGGGATAGATTGTGCTTCCTTTCTTTTTCCCCTGAAAGTTTTCCTCGCACACGATTACGATCCGACCTAACAATTCCTCTCCATCATGCCGAAAGCCGAGAGTGAAAATGTCGAGCATGTCCCAGGACAGTCAAACAAACCGATGTCGCTCCCCGCACATGCTTTAACCATTGAAGCGGTAAGGGATGAGTTGGAAGCCGACCTTGAAGATGGGTTGACCGAAGCAGAATGCCAAAGACGTTTGGAAGAGTATGGTAGGAATGAGCTTGATGACGGACCTGGCGTGCAACCCGTCAAGATTCTTATTCACCAAATTGCCAATGCTATGTTGCTGGTAAGTAATCAGGACCGTGAAGTTTAGGTATTCAAACACGCTGACTCTTGGCCTAGGTTCTCATCTTGGCAATGGCCGTGAGTTTCGGTATTGGGTCGTACATCGAAGGTGGTGTTATTTCTGCCGTCATTATCGTCAATATTATCGTTGGATTCCTTCAGGAGTACAGCGCCGAGAAGACGATGGATTCTTTGCGGTCTTTGAGTTCTCCCACTGCAAGTGCCGTTCGAGAAGGGAAGACTTTCACCGTCCCCACTGTTGAAATTGTCATAGGTGATATGGTTGAACTTAAGACAGGTGATACGATCCCTGCAGATGTTCGGTACGTTCCAGATCGTTTTTGGGTCTTCGATATGAATGTTTAGCTTACTATGGGGATCTAGTTTGGTTGAAGTTATGAACTTCGAGACAGACGAAGCTCTCTTGACAGGAGAGGCTCTTCCGGTTCAAAAAACAGCAAAGGAAGTCTACGATCAGGAGACCGGCCCTGGAGATCGTCTAAATGTTGCGTACAGCTCTTCTACTGTGACCAAGGGTCGTGCACGTGGTATCGTTTTTGCTGTCGGTATGAAAACTGAAATAGGTTCAATTGCTGCTGCTTTACGTGCCAAGGATAAGAAAACAAGGAAAGTTAAACTCGATGAAAATGGAAAGGCGAGTCTACGTCGATATGCTCAAGCTTGGGGTCTCACAGCTGGAGATTTTATTGGACGCTTTCTTGGTGTCAATGTTGGAACTCCACTCCAAAGAAAGCTCTCAAAGTTGGCTATCTTACTCTTCGGTATTGCTGTTATTTGTGCAATCATTGTTTTGGGAGCCAACAGCTTTTCAAACAACACTGAAGTCATCATCTACGCTGTTGCAACTGGGCTCTCGATGATTCCCGCTTCTTTGATTGTCGTTCTTACTATTACCATGGCTGCTGGAACTAAGCAAATGGTTCAAAGACACGTCGTTGTACGCAAGTTGGATTCGCTTGAGGCATTAGGTGCTGTCACAGGTAAGCAATGTATCCTCCAATTATCACCTGTGGTGCTAACTATCAGCAGATATCTGCTCAGATAAAACCGGAACACTTACTCAGGGTAAAATGGTGACGAAAAAGGCTTGGATCCCATCTCGAGGCACCTATTCGGTCGGTATATCTGATCATCCTTTTGATCCGACGAAGGGAGATTTATCGCATACTCGACAACCCCCTAGTCAGTCTGGCAGCAACGAGGGCAATGCTATTCCTTTCTCCGATCTTCTAAAGGATAATGACGACCTCGAATGCTTGTTAAATGTCGCTTCTCTTGCGAATCTTGCTCACGTTCACAAGAGTGAAGATGGTTGGAAAGCACGAGGTGACCCCACAGAAATTGCAATGCAAGTTTTTGCTTCTCGATTCAACTGGAATCGTGAACGATGGACCGCTGGTGACTCTGCGGAATGGTCGCAAGTAGCTGAATTTCCGTTTGACTCTGATGTGAAGAAAATGTCCGTCATTTTCCAGCAAAAAGAGAAAGACTGCATGGTCTTCACGAAGGGAGCTGTGGAGCGAATATTGGGATCATGCACACATGTAAAGTGGGATGACGGGAATATGACCGATATGAACGAATACCATCGAAGCCAAGTATTGAAGAACATGGAAGCTCTTGCCTCCCAAGGTCTTCGTGTCCTGGCTCTTGCTAGTAAGAAATGGAAAGGTTCTACAGATGCCAAGGCCCAGTTTGACCGCGCAGAAGTCGAGCAGGAATTAACTTTCCAGGGATTGATCGGGATTTACGACCCGCCTCGCCCCGAATCAGCCGGCGCTGTTGCTGAATGTCACACTGCTGGTATTGCTGTCCATATGCTCACTGGCGACCATCCTGGAACCGCGAAGGCCATTGCTACTCAAGTTGGTATCTTACCCAAGAATATGTCTACCTTTTCTCAAGCGACGATTGATGCGATGGTTATGACGGCCAGCTCTTTTGACAAACTCAGCGAGGATGAAATCGATAATCTTCCAGTGCTCCCACTGGTCATCGCACGCTGCTCGCCCAATACCAAGGTCCGTATGATTGAAGCTCTTCACAGACGCAAATGTTTCGCGGCCATGACGGGTGATGGAGTCAACGATTCGCCATCTTTGAAACGAGCAGATGTCGGTATTGCTATGGGCCAATCAGGCTCTGACGTTGCTAAAGATGCTTCCGACATCATTCTAACAGATGACAACTTCGCCTCCATTCTCAATGCTGTTGAGGAGGGTAGACGAATGTTTGATAATATTCAAAAGTTCGTGTTGCATTTGTTGGCTCAAAACATTGCTCAGGCTTGCACTCTTCTCATCGGTCTCGTTTTCAAGGACGACGTAAATCTTTCCGTGTTTCCACTGTCTCCTATTGAGGTTCTCTGGATTATCATGATCACGTCTGGTAGGCTTTTGCTACTCCCAATTCAATGTTTTTCAATCTAATATAGCCGCAGGTCTACCCGATATGGGCCTTGGTTTCGAAATCGCAACACCAGACATCATGCAAAGACCACCCCAATCCCTCAAAAGTGGTGTCTTCACGCTCGAAATCATGATCGACATGGTAGTATATGGCCTTTGGATGGCTGTGCTCTGTCTCTGCGCCTTTTCTCTGGTTCTCTTCGGCTGGGGCGACGGACAGATCGGCCAAGGTTGCAACGATTCATACGATTCCTGTGACAATGTCTTCCGAGCCCGCGCCACGACATTCGTCTGCCTCACCTGGTTTTCACTTTTCCTAGCCTGGGAAATGGTAAGTATGCGACGCTCCTTCTTCCGCATGCAACCCGGCAGCAAGAAATACTTCACTCAATGGATTGAAGATGTCTGGCGCAATCAGTTCCTCTTCTGGTCTGTGATGGCTGGTTTCATTACTGTGTTCCCTACATTGTATATCCCGGTTATCAACCGAAAGGTGTTTAAACATGAGGGTATAAGTTGGGAATGGGGTATCGTTTTTGTGGAGGCAATCATGTTTTTTATAGGTATTGAGGCTTGGAAGTGGGTTAAGAGAGCGTACTTTAGGAGGGCGGCGAGGAAAAATGTAGGGGCCGGGGAGCACGGTAATGAGGTGAATTTGGGCGGGTTCAAGGTTGTTAGTGAGCAGAGGTCGGAGGAGAATGATGGATTGAGAGATGAGGAGAAGGCTTGATGTAGAGGGGAAGGTGGAGATAGGATACGTTGTGATTGATATGTTAGACTTAGATTTATGACACTGTAGAGTATCTACAATTTCTATTATATTCAAAAGACTGTTTTCTATCAAGTCGATTGATAACCAGGCATGAGGATACCAGTATCGTCCACACAGATTCTATCCTGTGACACAACCACTACTTGGATGTCTGGGCCGTGGTGGACTCAGAAATATTGATCCAAACCATCTTTACATGGTCTATGAACTTGACGCTATCCTCATTGATCTTGGGACCCAGAACCGGATCAAACATAACAGCTTCGAAGGCCTTGAACTTTGCCTCGTCCTCGAAAACGAGCTCACTATACACGTCGTAGTCGAAATCTTCAGCGTTCGTGCCAGCGTATACGCTTGCTTTGTAGTTGGAGTTGGACTTGTCATCAGACGTGGGTTCTTCAGAAGTCCGGACCACGTAATGTCTCGTGTGGGTCTTGGGGAATTTATCGCCAGCTATTTCTTGGAGAATGGGGATATGAACTGTTTCATAGTGGTTCTTGAATTCCTCTGGGGTGAGTCCCTTCTTTCGCCAGTGGAAAGCGCTGAGAGTGAGGGGAGCCATTGTGATGGATTATTCTGTGCGTGGTTAGTGTGGAGCAATTCACAGATATGTGAGACTTACGGAAGTACTTCGTGAATATAGATGCTAGTTGTCGATTCGATATCGTGGGAGCAAGATCTGGTGACGCTGGGATCTTGAAATCAAGAGTCAATGAGTCCTCTGTGAATGGTGATTGCACGTTTATATAGGGAGCTCCGAGCATGCTCCAGTCGTCAGCTTGATATTACACATACCGAAAACCTCCTAGCCTTGAAACTGTTGCTTGGTAAGAATAGACGGATCCAGGACGACCTTTTTCTGGGACAAGGATGTCTGCCGGCTAGGGTTCTAATCACCAACATGCTTCTTCTACATATTGACATTACTCCGTGCAAAGGTCTATACCCCTCGAAAATCGAATATAATCGGAGTAGGATGGGAATTCCAACAACGAAGATATAATAAATTGTTCCTGAGACATCCAAGACTCAGGCAATTGAGATGTTAAATTGAAGTAATAGATGGTAGTATATACTTTTTCATAGCTAGATGAACACCAACGAATTTCTATTCCATACTATGAGTGAGGTACTGGTCATCGTACGGAGTAATGTCACCAACACCAAACTGTTGCTCCAGGCATCCTCGGCATCGTAATCTAAGCTTAGTATTTCCACTTTTAATTGTCTCGCCGCAAGCTAATCTCAAATTACTAAGAAAGTTCGGCATAGCAACAACTCACTGCAGGGTCGATCAGCCGCTGATGTATCCGGCGGGGTTAATAATATCGAACGGCATCGGGTACAAAAAGCATCCGCAGATGTTTTCATACCTTCGTCTATACCTTTCAATCATCTAAGTTACAATTTACAAACTTTCGGACGGATCACAGATTATGTTACAGGGCAAGGATTTATACAGATTTTGGACTCGTATGATGCAAAGGTTAGACATAAACATGGTGAGATCCGTGAGGCCTATTACCCCGTCACAGGTCAATCCCGCGAATTCCAAAACTAAGACTACTCTCATTTCTTTCATCTTATGCATGGAAAAGATCAATTTTCGGAGTCGCTGTGGGTATGCAGTGATGAATAGTGCACTGATAGCATTGGATGAATGATCTGGTCTGGTCTAGTAGGTATTTCTCTCCTTCGCTCTAGCTACATAAGTAAGTTCTGTACTGCCTGCACAGTAAAGCCTCTAACAATGCTGTCTGATGATACTGAGAACTCCGCAACCGTTATATTCATTTTCACAAGTTACCAATAATCATGAACCATCCCAGCGATATACCATGTACAGTACTCCTAGCGGCGGATTGCCCAACCGTGAGCCGACCCGGTAGCTCGAGCTTCAACCCATCAATCTCTACTCTTCGTCGTTGCCGTCGCCATCTCTCCCACCCCCAAAGCCAACACTCCATCCCGCCTACATCTCACAGAAACAGCCCTACCCCCATCATCAACCCCACCTCCAAAATCCCAATCCACATCCCACCCCTCTCTCCATCCATCCCCAGCACTTTCATCCCCACGCCTTCATTAGCAATCCTATCTTTACTGCAGTTATGACGCACCCTCGGCCCTGACAACGTCGAAAACCTCGCCACCAGTTCGTTCCTCCTTAACTGCTCTTTCTCCCAACGTTCTCTCCCCAAGTCCGTCTCCTTTGCCAACTTCCCAGTGTTTTCTATGGTCACTCGGCTCGGCATATAGATCTCTGTTCCCGTCCGCGCCATGCCTGGTGCAGCGGGCACGGCAGCAGCAACAGCAATGACATTCGCGAGGAGGGCAGCCTGGGTAATAATTCTTCCACGCATGATGGCGGGACGATACGAGCTGCAGCAGAACGGCGTTGCAAGAGAATGAAGATGAAGGTGCAGATAAAACAGCGAGGAATTGTAACCGAAGCGAGAGTGAAAGGTCGTTCTTCTTCCAAAAAGCGTCGACTGAGCCAATGGAAAGTTTACGAGGCCCGGTGCTGGGGTAGAGTTAAGCAAGGCAAGATCGTAGCACGGATGACGACCAAAGGAGCAGCGAGGAGATGATTCTGTACGAATTCGGTCGTAAGAGTTGTTGTATCAATAATCGAAAGGGTAAGTCGATGATGTTAATGTTGATGCAAAAGTTATTAGTGATGATGTTGATGTTCGACGTAATGTTTGATGTTAATTTTGAGAGATGTATAAATGGAAAAGTTGGGAAGGATGGGATGAGAACAACTTAGACCAAGTCGTAGGTGAAGCTGGTTGTTGATTGCACTTTCCTTCCTTCATTATCTGAGAGGAGCTAGCAATATAGGGAGACGAAAGAAGGTTTGACGGTCGAGGTGCTAATACTAGACTTCCAAAGGGACCGACTAGGAAGTCAATGATAGCCTGATAGGTAACAGTAGCGTCCTAAACCGAACGAACGAATTATTCAATAGTCAAATATTTGCCGTGAATCGGTCTGTATTGTGAAAGGAACTTTCCTTTATCACTTGTAAAATTTGTTGCTCATTATGAATAGAATTCCCCTTTTTATCTTCATGAAGAAGGAGATGCTTGGCGATGACCATAAAGCTCTGCTGAAAAGGCAATGAGAAATGGCATTGGGATATCTATATGTTCGCCATGTATTCAAACCAGTAAAAACCCGAACTCTAGATGCAACCTAAGCCTAGCAACAGTCCCATCAGAGTACAAATACAAACCCAATCAACCCTAATCATCATACCCCCAGCCCACAGCGTTATTATATTCCCTTCCAAATTCGGTTCCTGCCCCAATAATCCCAATAATGCCGTCCGCAAGCACACTACCCGTCGTACCACCATTTAAAATCCTTGCCGCCGCTTGACCCCTAGCTACTTCTTCCTGCAAAGTTGCAATCCGATACTCATCATCAAGGCATGCATCTTTCCTCACAAGTCGCCCGACTACCGCTCGTCTTAACGCCGCTTCCCAATGGTTGAAGAATTCTTGTTCGCTCTGCACGGTGGGTTTTCGTCCATACTCATCCCCGACTGGCTTATCGGCATATTGATAGAAGGCCTTAACGACTTCATAGCGTCGGGTGAGGAAGAATAAGATGGGCCATGAGATAATCCATAAGAACGAAAGGTAGAAGAACCAGCGAACCCAAGGTGTCATGCGCCATTCGTTGATTGTGTTCGGTGAATAGACGATTACTCTCTTATGCTTAGTTGAGAAGTGGACATGGACGTTTCCACGGTAATTTGTCGAAGACACGAGTGATTTGAGTAAATCTGTTAATTTGATTGTGTCATGGTTAATGATTCGACGCTCGAACATGAAGCTTTTGACCGGTGAGGGATCGGCGACGAATTTCTCGCACCAGGCTTGGAGCTCGTCGCCACTTGATTCCATATCGCCATTTGACAGAGAAGGAGCATATGATTTTAAAACTCCGCCTCGGTAACCCTTTTGGTTGTCAGGCAATAATTCCAATCGTCCACCAGTTCTCATTCCGGTTGTCAGCAGATGTGTTAGGTTGAGTTTGACGTGAAAGTCCGTGATCGTTTCAGAATTGTCCTTGTTATTCCGTCTTTCAGTTCTGGTATGCGTCCCATAAAGTTCGACATAATAGCTCGGTGCGTATTGCCCCTGTTCGATAATCATTTGACGAAGAGCATTGGGGTCCGTCGAGTATTTCGGGAATCTGGTCGAAAAGGTTTCTGAGAAGTAATCATGGCTGGAAAATGGTAGTTCAGGTGGAGGGCTATCAATATTGTTAGCAGAGAAAATGGCGGCCGGTTAGAGCTTACGCACATATACCAGCTCATCCCACGGACTGGGTGGGCATTGTGCGACGGCCCGTCATGAGCGGAACCGGATAGCAGGGGCGCGGAAGATGAGGTTTCTTCATAGGATGGCAGGTCCTCGTCTGGATATTCAGACTCCATATGGCTCATACCGACGGCAGATGTAGATGAGCCAGTAGCATGATTGTATGTTCCTTGCCGGTTGACTGCGGCCTCATAAGTGTTCAGCGTGTCTTTCCCCATGATGCTCGGGTAGTTGAATTATTGCGGTCCGGATGGTCGTAGAGAGAAGCTGCGACAGGGTCTTGTTTCCCCACACAAACGGTCGATGTAAAGAATGAGCTCGAGCTACGATCAGCTCTGATTCTCAAAGAATTGTAGAGAGATCGTTGTGGTTGACGTTAAGGATACAGTAATGTCGTTTGTTTGTAGGTCGCCTTCCGACGCCACTAATTGCACAGCCTCAATTCCTCCCCACACCTAAGAATATCTAACAACCCTGGATTAAGCACTGTAGCCTCGTCGCTCGGTAGCCTTACCGGCGAATCTCAGCCTGGCACCTGGGCCATTTCTTGAGTGGTATCGGGATGCAAGACGCCGGTTCGAGAGGGTGGAGTGCTGGGCTGCTGGGTTGCTGGATTGCTGGCTGCGCGAAACCGGGACGTCAATCAGGTCGATGGTTATCCAGTTAAAGTATTGGCACACCCTGAATTCGCGAATGTGACTCTGTGTGCAGTTGCAGGAGCAGCAACTATCGTCGCCCGTCTGTCTCATCTACTCCGTACACAGTCTAAAATCTGGACTCGCACATGGAGAATTGAGCTTCATCCTCTTTCGACCACTGAAGCGTCTCACATGTTCCGACTTTAAAGACGGGAAAATATGGAGTCGGGGGGAAGGATATCCACAGACTGAGCACAGCCACGATCTTCAAGGGACCTCTCTGCCATTTTATCCTCTTTCGTGCGTCATGCTCCCCGGCTTTTAATTAGTTTGACTTCTTCCCAAAATAGTTTTAATTGGTGACATTCGTAAGATTCCTCAGTAGCTATTTTTCCGTCGTTTCGTCGTCTGTAAACATCTGAAAGTGAAGATATCGCCAACGTCTTCGAAGACCTCGCGGATCTTTCGACGTCCGCGACCCCTATTTACCGAACAGCAAGTCCGCTAAACACTAAATGGCGTGGACCCGGACCCTAAGTGGGGAGAGAACCAATACTACGAATGAACTGTGGGAGATGTCAGGCTATTATTGGAAAGGCTGATCAATGGAATTCGCCTTATGAAACAAAACCATTAAACTTACTGTCGCTGCTCGCTGCGACTTTTCTCCATTGGACCCTCTACTATCTGCAGTTCATCTGAATATTGGGATATATCTCTACCAAACGCCATCTATTGTCTTCTGCACTCTTTCGATTCATCGTTCAACCATTCAATCACATCAAAATGGCCGACGCAGGAAACAAGCATGTAAGGACTTCACCGCAGTCCTGCCGTGCAATCTCAACCATTCTACCAATCTTTCAATAGACTGACTCGCATCATGAATAGGGTCTCAGCCAGGAGGAGGTTCAAGCATACAGAGATGCCTTCTCTATTTTCGTAGGTTACCCAAACAATCAATGAGCCTTATGCGTCCACGTCGCTGACTTTTGCTGCCCTTGTAGGATAAAGATGGTGATGGTACGCAAATTGACCCCGCACATCCCCTCGTACGCGCAATCAACTCCTAACATCCCAACCATCAACTAGGAACCATTTCTACCAGCGAACTCGCAGAGGCTATGAAATCTCTCGGACAAAATCCTTCAGATGCCGAAATTCAAGATATGATCAACGAGGTGGATGTCGATCAATCCGGAACCGTGGACTTCGACGGTGGGTGATACTTTGGCCTTTCTCCGTCTCCGACCCGAAGCTATTCTAACGTCTATATCTTTTACAGAATTCCTTAAGATGATGACTACCGAAACCAAAGGAGTTGATTTTGAACAAGAAATGCGCAGTGCTTTCAAGGTTTTCGATGTTGACGGAAGCGGTACCATTTCCCCCGAGGAGATTTACAAGTTGATGGCTTCTTTGGGCGAGAATCTGTCGGAGGAAGAAATCAAGAGTATGGTCAAGGAAGTCGATAAGAATGGTGATGGAAGCATAGATTGTAAGATGCGCACCCCTGATTGCATTGTTCGGACGAATATGCGCTAACCAGTCTTTTCAATCACAGATGAGGAATTCGTATCGTTTATCCGCGACAACAAATAAAGGAATGAATGGGCTGGCGGTCGTCGATGAATAAGGGGGTCGGAAAATGCTGTTACCCTACTTTGCATATAACTTCAAACTATCATTTGATTAGTCTATCTGCGAATCATATACCTGGTATCTTTCAAGTCGCCGTCCATGCTGATGAAGTTGAGATTCATCCCATGTCGATATTTTGATGGCTTCAAGCGTATTACTGCTGGGTGTTAGTTTGCCCGGCTTCTTTCTGTTGTTCTGGTTGCCTATGAGTTGACGCGGCCTCCTTCCTTTGATGTTGTACTTTGCTGTTCCATAAACAAAGAACAGCTCAACGTCAACAAAGGGTGTGAATGGGAAGCACCATTCAGGAGGCGGTTGTTAGACCTAGGGTGCCCGTTCCTTTCATGCTGTAACAATGTCGATATATGAGTTTATGATGGATTTCCTGCAATTAACTATTCCTTGACCACCAATTCACTTCGAACCCTCAAGTCACTACCCCAACACAAGAGGTGCAGTATTCTACCATAGAATTGCCACCTAGATATAATCATTTCGCAACAATTTCATATACTCTCTAATATAGTACAATTAGAGAACTAAATACAAGAGATCTAATGAATCGATTATTATTTGAATATCTGACAACTCAAATTTTGATTGAATTGTTAGAGTTGCTGGTGTGGTTGATGAAGTATTTTGTCAGGATGTCTCCATTTAACAGCCCCGTGCATCCATATGCTGGGTTCCGTCTTACATATGGCGTTGAAATTGAGTACGTACTTGCTCATTTGAAAGAAAGCCGTGAGGATCCATTCCCGCAAGATTCCCGCAAAATAAGTGGTCCCGAATTCGACAGTGCAAAACTGATCAACGACGACCTCAAAACCCTTCTCGGAGCCGCTGGAATTCCGGCTCTCAACGAGCTAGACAGGAAAAGTTTTAAGGTAAGTGACCAAGAGCGAATGCGTTGCTGGACTCTCAAAACTGACATTACAGTAGACCAAGAACTACAAAGCGAAGAGGGGTGGCGCAATGACCCGTACCTCTACTACGGTCTTGAAATGGCATCTCCGCCGTACTACTATGAAGGAGACACCCTTGGCGTGGTGTGTCGCGTCGCCCAAGTCCTCCGCGAAAATTACCGTGTCAAATGCAACCGCACTACCGGCCTCCATGTCCATGTCGGCAACGGCCTGAATGGTTTCCAACCCCACGTTCTTCGCAATATCCTCGCGATAGCTTGGACGTACGAGCGTCAGTGGCAATTGATGCACTCGTTCGAGCGCACGCAAAGTCCCCACGCGTGCCCACTGAGCAGCTCGCGACTGAGGAGCATCCTACCGCGTGCTTCGACACGCCTGGAGTTCTTGAACCGCATTCTCGGGTACACGGATATCAAAGCCATGTGTCGCGATCTGCAAGGCCTTGATAGCAGACTCGGGTTTTCAGTGAGAAATCTGGAACCGCCGTTTCGAGGTGAGACTAAACGGACGTTCGAATTCAGACATCATGATGGCACGCTCGATCCCACGGCTATTACGCATTGGGTGAGGGTGTGTGTTAAGTTGGTGGAGAAAGCGTGTCGCGTTAAGAAGGAAGATGAAGAGGACTTTCTCAGGAAGCTGAGGGAGGACTGTATGAAGCCGGTAGGGAAGGGGGAAGGGAGAGTCAGTTTGTATGACTTTCTGTGGTGGATTGATTGTCCAGCTGAGGCGGTTTACTATCAATTGAAGCCGGACATGCAGGGAAGTGAGTGGCGGATGCGGAGGAGGATCAGAATGCAGGAGAAGGTGGAGAGGAGGAAGGAAGCGTCGATGGAGAGGGTAATTGATCGGAATCCGGAGGTCGAGAGTTCCAACAGCTCGGATACTTCAGGGAAGGATGGGAAGGAGAAGGAAAATTGCTCGTCTATGTGAGATGGATGCTTAGGTTCTTAGGATCTTCTTGCAAGAGGATAGATCGGTAAGTCATTTCTACTTTTTCTGCACCGCCTTCTCCTCTACAGATACCATATTCAGATTACATCCGGATATGATTATGAGCACATACGAATTATGAACTTATGGAAGTGATATGATTGTTTTATCATATGAAGTGACTAGCCAGTGAAGTGCAGTTGAATAGTCCACTATCGCAGTTATCTTTCTGACAGATATATATAAATTTAAGAACAAACATGGACCAAGTTTCTGAAGTGCGGAGTTTGATGAAAAGAATAGAGATTGATATCAGCAGGTGACAAGTTATATCCATATGCAGTGTGACTCTACGAGATATGAGTAACTTAATAGTAAATACGGAAGTACAGTAGTACTCATTGAACTTATCCGCTTAACTGGATTTCTAGCCCTGATGTCAACGGATAGGATAGCGCCATGGAACAGCGAGTAGGTCTCATGCTAGCAAAGCTAGGCTGCTTTAGATTAGCTTGGCTACTGCCAGCTGCTACATTCCTCATGGATTGGCATTAAATATCACGTTATGTGATAGTCTAAAGATAAATTGAGCATATAATAATGAATAATCATAAATAAAGTAACAGTTGACTATAAGCTGATGAGCTCGGCAAAGGGAGGCTGAAGGC
This sequence comes from Rutstroemia sp. NJR-2017a BBW, assembly GCA_002946425.1. Lineage (NCBI taxonomy): Eukaryota > Fungi > Ascomycota > Leotiomycetes > Helotiales > Rutstroemiaceae > Rutstroemia > Rutstroemia sp. NJR-2017a BBW. The sequence continues at coordinate 67,704 of NJPT01000023.1, forward strand.
CTAAAGCAGCTAAAGTACACTGTCTAAAAGGAGACTGATCCGGAGGGTCCCTTGCTGCAGGTCGTCGCCAGTATACCGATACAGAGCCCCCTTACCTGGCTGGCGACGATGACATAAGTGGCCATGTCAGTACCAGATTAGATGACCATTTCCTGTGACATTAAATTAATAGGTAGCATGACTCGGAAACCAAAAACCTTTCTTCATAAGGTGGCAACGATGGTAGTAAATCGTATGTCCCGAAATTTTTGGTGTAACGGAAGTACTTTCTACTTATGATAAAGCTGGATACACCGTGGCTTTTCAGTCGTTGGTAATCGCTCTTTCCTCTCATTCCTGTCTGAGCGCATCTCCGTCTCCTCCATTATCGTCACCGCTTACTTCAGAAACACCATCAGTCGATCCCTCGCAAACACCCAATATCTCTCTCAACGAAACAAAATGGTCTACAGGATGAATATCCACGTCGACGGTGGCTGTCGTGGCAATGGCCAGCCAGACGCCATCGGTGCCGCTGCCGCCCTCTTCCGCTATCGCGGGGGTCGTACTCAAACCTGGACCCGACAGCTCCCGGACAGTCTATACGATCCGCCAGCAACGAACCAACGAGCTGAAATCACTGCCATTATCTTGGCGCTGAATATCGCAATAGATAAACACGAGCAGCTGGATTATTGTCCGAAAGTAGATGTGACGATTTACTCGGACTCCAAGTACGCAGTTAACTGTATGACGGAGTGGATATATGGGTGGTTACAGAATGACTGGACGAATTCGAGGGGCTTTGAGGTCGTGAATAGAGATCTGATTGAGGAGGCAAATGACTTGGATGATAGGCTGAGAGAACTGGGGCGCGTAAGGTATCAATGGATTCCGAGGGCGCAGAATACGCAGGCTGATGAGGCTTGTAATGATTGTATGGATGGGATGTGATGAATAGGAATTGGAGGTGGCATGCGACGTGACACCTAAAGACTTTCCTACTTTACTGGTGGTCGTGCGACTTCAGCTTGGCTTTTCGGTCACAGTATTAATTTCTTGGGCGGAAATATATGGTGTTTTCAGAGAATGGGGATAGATGTTCCTCGAGATACCCAGGCATCGTGCTGGATTTTGAGGTCTTTATGCTATTCAACATAAGTTTCTTTCGGGCTCTTTTATTTGGATACTGACTCAATTCTGCTGGTACCTTTACATTAACTTCACACTACATTGTCTCCCGGCTTGTCGAAGATCTGTCGATGCCAGTTTGAAGTTTCTACTGCAATATTGCCATATGATATCCATAAGTAGCGGAGCCATGGATTAAATCACACTCGAGAATCCGAGGTGGAATAACGGTATTGGTGCACGTCTTCCTGACCTAAGGCACATACGGAACTTCCATCTATTAATGAATTACTTAATTCTATAATTTAAAGACATATTATACATAGAACCGGGCCGAAAGTTGGCTCGACGATGGCATTTCATTGTTCTTTCATACCACCCCACAGATCTCAGGATGCGCTGGGTTCGTCAAACACAGGGTTTGTGCCCGTACGTCGCAAGGAGTGAAAGGTCCTGATGCCATAGCACTTATTCCAGTACCAGGACATTGGTTGGCGCTTAGTCTTGCAAAGTCATAGAATACCTGGCCACCAATGATGCTATGTCCTGGAAAGCAACCTCCGAAAGAGGTTCGTTTGTCCGCGATGACAAAGGCGCACCCGGCTTCCTGGTAGACAACGCACCAAGTGTTGGTGATGACACCTTGGTCATTCTTCGTTTCTCCATAACGAATACAGTTGCCGTTTACATTCTCGCTAGAAATGATTTGGTCCACGGACAGCCTTTGGCCTTGGACAATGACGCTATCGGGAGAGTTAGCACATCTTTGCTCAAGTGATTAAGCTTTCCTAGATAGGGTGAACTTACGAGCCAGGAGTGAATAAGCAATCACGCATATTTCTCGTACCAGCACCATCGGAGCGAGAACCACTGCACTCAATTGTACCGTCTCCGTGCGTTGGGTATTCGCCAAGTAGATCTCCACTTGTGCTTCCACCGGTGCCTCCAGCACTACCGCCACTGCCCGCTGGATCAGGGATGCCTTTACCTCCACACGATACGGATGCCTATTAGAGTTAGCGCAAATACTTTTGCGTTGATATAGGAGGACTGTCTTACCTCGAAAATAATGCGCACTTGGACTTGTGGTACACTTTGGCTGAGTGTTCCAGTCACCAATATCTCAGCTAAGCGCGATTCGTCAGTATGGTATAATCATAAATATATAAAGGGTATCATACTGGCAAGAGGGTTGCGTGGAACATCGAGCGTTATGAAGTTCTTATTGCTGGTTGCTCCAGAACTACTTGGTGTGTTTGAAGTGCTCCAACCTGTGACTCCAGGTGCGTAGACTTGCATAGTTGCTCCCGACATAGATACTCCAGAAGAGCTGGCAACATTCATGATCTCAAAAGCGTTGAACGAGAAAGTAGTAGATCCTGACGCTACTGCAATATTGAGGGTGCTTTCGAGATGCGTTACTGATCCGGTCCAGTCACAATTGCTTCCGGAGGGGGTAGTGGTTCCCCATCCTGGAACGTCACTAGCGGTGGGCCAAGCTGTGCCGCCATCTCCGGAATCAAAGTTAAGGGGATTGGCACCAATGCATCCCAACTCGGCCTCTTCGTCTTCTTCTGTATCATCTGGGTCATCGGGGTCATCTGGATCGGCAGCGACTGGTGGCGGAGGTGCTCCAACGGGAAGCGGCGGGCCGTCCATGATAACAATAGGGGGTCTGAAATGTCAGTACACTGTGGACTACCTCATAGATGGGGACAAGAAACGCCAATAAAGACTTACAGAATTGGGGGGAATGGTGGACCACAGAACTGAACGCATGCAAACGGAGGTGGTGGCAGCGGAATTGGCATCGGGATCGGAGGAGGCAGAATGGGAAGTGGCCCTCCAGGGATATTTCCTGGGGGGGCAATGGGTGGCACTTTGATGACCGGAGTTGGGACGATGACCGGAACCACGGTGGCAACAGGCGACTGGACCACTGGTATGGGTATAATATCAAGGCCTGGACTGGTGATAGCAGGAGGCGTAACAACAACTGGTGAGCCCGAAATTGTCGCAGTGAATGGTGGGGGTTGGATTGGAAGGATAGGGGTGGGTGGCGGAGCAATGGTGCAAGGAATGTGGCAGTAAACTGTGGGGTTGGGAACATCCCATATCCAGGTGGGCAGAGGGATAACAGATCCTGGTGTATCCAGCTTGCCGGGAAGATCAAATCCACTCCAGCCCACAATTGTTCCTAGGAAGCCATCGATGTTATCAATTGCCAAAATATCTTGCGATTGGGCTCCTTGGATCATTGAACTAGATCCCTTGGTGTAGAGATTCGCGATGAAGATATTAGTACTGTCAAAGACTCGGGCTATTCGCTCCTGACAAGTCTCAGCAGCGAGACAAACCTGAGAATACCATGAGAACCAGCTGTAGAAACCAGCTCCATAGATCATGATGTTACTACTGCCGATAATCTCAAGTCCCCATGCAAGAGCACAGGTTGTAGATGCTGGATTGCAATAAGAAAACGTAGGATCCGATTCCAGTGCATAGGCTCCGGTGAAAGGGGCTGGAGCTTTGGGCTCTGGCTGATAATACGGTGTTTCTGTTTGCAATGTCGCCGCAAAAATATTCTGCGCTTTGTAAAATTGATACTGGTAGAGGGTGCAATGCTCGCTACCCGTTCCCCAAAGCCAAACGGGTTTGGTAGATTCGATAAGAAGGCATCGAGCGGCGTAAATACTGACTTGATCCTGAGACGGGATGTCAAGATCGTGATCTGCAACCCAGACCCAGACGTTTTCGAAATAACCACTAGCCGAAGAAGTTACGTGCATCAAAGTTGTTGCCGCAATACACTTTGTGTTTACTGCTGCGTCCTCGCGGGGGCAATCCTTATATTGAAGATCAGTGCCAGCTGCTCCACCAACTCTGAAATGAGCATCCCACATGGCGGCAGATCCTTGAGAGGACTCGGCGATGTTCCACTCCATGAGGATAGCTCCTGCCGTCGCACCAGATGCTATGAGGTGTTAGAACTATCTCAGTGCATAATTCTTAGAATTGAAGACTTCGGAACTTACTTGTGAATATCATGTCGGAAATTTCAATCACACCAGTTTGACCTGCTGTTCCGACTCGGATCATAACCCGTGGATTCGAGATATCCATGAAGTTTGGTCCTGTCCCCATGATCTCACTCCAAGCTTCACCGACAATCCTCGCTCCAGGATTAATCTTGATTGTATCAGTAACAATGTAACTGCCGTGAGGGAAGTAAAGAATCTGGTTTGATCCTGCAGTGTTTAACGCAGTTTGGATTGCGACGGTGTCATCTGTAATACCATCTCCCCTTGCCCCAGCATCCTTAACATTCATGAAACCAGCAGGAGCAACCCCTTCGTATTGTGGTTTAGATCGAGCAAACCACCCCGAGCTGTTTCGGAGGGAAGACGATGCTTTGCTCTTCGCTGAAGTGCCGTAAGGACCCCTCAAGACCCCTGAAGCCATTGTGGATCCAGTCAAAATGAAGTTGTTACCGTCTCCGTAGTTATCGATCAGGATATCTCCTCCTTGGAGTACCGTTGGGCCTCCGCTGTATCCAATTGCAATTGGCACGTTGTTTAGCTGCAGGTTCTCCAACATTGTGTTGGTAGTTCCAGAGGTGAGAATACCAATAGGGCTTCAGTTCTAAGTTAGCTGATATCCTTGGTTTCGGGCCAAGCTCTGACTTACACATTTGTCATTACAGAGTCTAGAACTGTGATCGCAGCAACACCCTGTCTGTGTAAAGCAGTTGTACTTGAAAGTGCCGTGATATTGATGCCAATCTTTAAAATTAGTCTTGGAATCAATGAAAGGAAGGGTTTTGCTCTTACCCAAGAGTTAGCAATGTTCAGTCCTTTCCAGGTCCAGCCCCAGTCCTACAAAGTTAGCAGGGATACTCAAAAATGATCGTATTCTAACTTACCCAGATCATTTCGATTGCAGTGCTACAGAACTGGAAGTTCAGGTTTCGAGAGGTAAACTGCTGACTACCGCATCGCATTCCAATGGCACCTCCAATGAAAGTGAGATCCCCCAAGTAACCTCCAGATCCGTTCTCCATGAAGACACCAATGTGAGTTGTGCCTGCGGCTTGGCTCATGATGAATTTGATGTTCTGGAGACTAGTAGCCTGAGCAACTTGCCAATGGATACCAGTTGGAGCTGCATCACGTTAGAGATGTCCAGAAATGCTCCAGAGAAAAAGGGATTCTCACCATATCCGTCCGGGGTAACATTTGGACAACCAGACAAATCAATTACGAAGTTTCGAATCTGTCGGTAGAAGTTGCTTTGTGGAATGTACCATTGGTCTCCACTTGCTTGTGGTATATAAACATTACTGTCAATAACAGCGATACCCTGAAATGTTGGAGCAGCCTTTAGAATCGGAACTGAGTTTGGATTGCCAACAAATTGAGTGTTGTAATACTGAATCAGCGGCTTTGAGACGAGGTAAGTACCGGCAGGGAAGTACACAACGGCGGGCGTAGTCGTCGACGAGCCACAGGCTTGTCCACACCTGTCGCCATCTGTAATTGCTCTATTGATGGCTTCTGTGTCATCCGTCGAGCCATCTCCTTTGGCTCCATAGTCCTTCACATTTCGAAATACTTGATAGCCAGCGGCTCCGAAAGAGGGAGTGCCATGAGCGATATTCTCATACCAGTAGCCTGCATTTTGTCGTTTGACAATCTCTCCATCTGTGAGATCTCTAACTTCAAGTTCAGGTACAAGATGGGATACCGGATATCCTTCTAAGCCTTTTCGAACGTGGAGTGTGGACTTCGAAGGATGAATGTGCTTATATGGGTGAGGAAAACATTCTGCAGTAAGGAAGAGAAGTTGTAACACCAGCAAAGAAAGAGTGAACGAGAAGGTCGCCGTCCGACGTGTGCTTCGACACATTGCGACTGCGGAACGTCCCTTCGGTTGACGCTGGCTAAGAACTATGAGTTGTAAACTCGAGGAACGAGACGTAGATATCCAAATACTGAAACTCTGCCACTGTATAAGCAGGTCTCTGCAAATCAGTTGATTGGTCCAGAATAGGGAGTCTAACCCTCAAGCCCATGCATAGACTGGGCCAAAGTCAGGGACCATAGTGACCCGTTTCTATTAACCGTGTTCAGCCGCATCTAATTTCTAAGTCTATCATGTGCCTTCATGATCCACAGCTTCAAATTTGTTCCTGGGCCGTTCAAGGCTCCAGCAGCACCCTGCGTGCAGTAGCTGAATCCTTCATGTCGGCGACACGCGAGAATAACGAAGGTTGATGGGCGTCGGCTATCAGAACCGAGTTCGGACAAAGTATGTTGATCGACGACATGGTCTCAGACTGCAGAAACTTAGAAACTAATCGCAAAGTATGTCGGCCGAATGTGAAGTCGACAAATTTTTTTCTAGGGGTGTGTTTTGCACCGCTGCCAAGGATTTGTAATCCGAGGTTCGCGAAATAGTTGATCTTGGCGGCAACTGGCGGTAGCCGGTTAACCGGCTAAAATTTAAAGGTGATAAGGTTAAGTGGAGAGAGGGTATGCGGAGGCACGGGAGGGAACTCCTGAGAATCCCCCACTCTGTCCCACCCTGTACCTGGTATCTGTGAGGTGAGGCTGGAAATTCTAATTTCCGCGCTTTCCATCATACTATTCGTGATAATCTAGTAGTCTTTACTATTATAACTCTCGTAACTACCAGCAAGGAAACTCGACCGAGACCAAATCCGCCACTAGTATAGTACTAGTAGTGGGTGTTACGGCTGGTTTAGTTTGTGGTAATCTGATATCTAACTCGTGACATTTGGCACAGCATTGCGATATCAAACTCTTTCGGCACTCGATCAGTATAGTTATTCTGAGATCAAATCGTTAAACAAGAGCCTTTTGCACCTCGTCCGCCGTTGAACTTGCAGCCTGGGTCACTGTCAGCATGAGGTATTCATCGTGTTACTTTGTGTCTGCGATGGTGGTGGTTCTTTTGTCACCTCTTACGGTGGCTATTGACGAAGTTGTTCAATCTGATGTCGAGCTACCTGCTGGGACTTTTGTCATGGGTGTATGTCATTATTCTTACCATTCCGTTGAATCCTTTCAGCACTTATTGACAGCTTTAGGGCCCCAAGTCTGGAGTCCAAGACAAGACAGGTGGTGTTGCAGTAGCAGAGAAGGCCACAAATCTTGCGCACACGGTACAGGCAATGGATATTGCTGATCTCGCAAAAGGACTTGAGAATGTTTGTTTATTGCTTCGAGAGATATATATACTTGTTAACATTTCGGCAGCCTTACGAAGTGATATTTGGCAAGAATTCTACCGACAAACTCAAGGGAGTTCAGACTGGCACCAATGCTACTGCCCCAACCAACAGTACCCTTCCAATCAGAAAGTTGACCAAGTAGTGGGAGTTCGGTGGATCCAGGAATCAACGTTGTATTATATATTGCCATTGAAGTTCAGAATAAAAGAATTGAAACCCTAAGATTTGGAATCCCGCGATTCTCTTGTAAAGTCAACTCTGTCTGCCATTCCCCCGCTACATCGGTCTCGAAATCCAAGTACTCATAAACTGCCTCAAACGCATAATCATACTCTACATAATGCTGGCGCATGGCATATAGAAGATCTTCAAATGTGATTCCATTGACCTCTTTGCCCTCGTTGTGTGGGAAATCTTTCGTGTTGAGTTTCATCACCTCACCACTATCGTCGTCATCCTCATCGTCATCGTCTTCCGGAGCTTCGATACTTGCGCCACTAGCATCATTTCTTTCAGAAGATACCACGGGGTGAGGGCAAGTAATCTGTAGTAGTGGTGCTCCTTCTTCCTCCCCAACATCACTAGAAACGGTGATGTCAAATGATGCGGGCCAGCATATGAGTTGAGACCTCCAAGACGCTCCCGAGGTAGCCATAGCTTGCAGACATGGCGATTCTTGCACTGATTGGAACTCCGAGGAGTTAATTTGATCCATATTCATTGCAGGAGTCCAGCGAATCCGCTCAGAAACAAAGTTGTTGAACCTGTAACTTGAGACCGGCCCTTCATCGGTAGCCAGGGTGTGTGGTCGAAATACTCGAGAACATAATTCATACGACAATTCGATGGCGGCCTTCCATCTCCTCGATACACATTGTAGCCGTAGGAGTTCTCCTTGACTCAGGTTGGAGAGGAGTGCCCACAGTAAGTGGTCGTTTTCGAAGAACTTTCGGCATACTGCGACACGGCTGTCAACTCCGGCAATTTCCTCATCCGTTTTCCGGTTGACGAATAGGCCTTCCCCTTTCTCCGAGACTTGTGATGTAGCACCCATGATCCCAAAGTCACCCAGCCAAGTTCAATCGTTTTCCGTTTGTTTCTGCTGAAGCGACGCAGGGAGTTGCTATGCTATCAAGGATTCAGAGCTTTGCGGCACGTTGATATTTGGGCGTAACGTTAAGCTGTCAGGTGGCTGAAAAAAAAGTCTGTTCCAAGACTAAATTTTAGACACAGACCAAGCATGGAGTTAAGTGGACCCTCACAAGTCACTAAGCTCGAGAGTTTCTCACCTGCATGTTTTCCCGCGTGTGCACTTTACATAATCTCTAGCCCCACTACTTGGCAATATTCCTCAGCTCAACTTCCTCCTCCATGCCAAAGAGGTGATCCGATAATCACATTTTGGGCGCTTATGTCTGAATATCCACATTCTTCATCTACTCAATATGTCGGTAATTTTCGAGGAAGAAGACCCTGCATTGCAATTACCCCTGACATGTCGGACGAGAGTCTTCTCCCTGGTCCCTTGTGGCGAGCGAGCTCTCACTGCAATGTTAAAAGTGCTACTTTGTATCGCATGCCAGTAAGCTTGCTTTTGTCCGTCTTTTCTTTCTTGCGTTGTTACCTCCTACCGTCTTCCCAGCAAGCATACACTAGACTTGGCTCTTCGATATGGCTCTGAGGATCGGATTTCTTCACCTCGGGCGCTTGGGAGGTGCTCTTCTCTGCTCCTTACTTTTCCTTTCACTTGCGGACTTTGAATCTTCCCAACTGCAACAGGGCCTTGATCCAGGAGGTCTCAAGTATTTAGGATCTCCAGTCGTGGTGCAACCAACGTTGCCAACTTTGTATTACAACTGCGCGTTAATGCCAGCAATCTGCGCCAACGTACAGCAATGGTTGACCGCTAACGCCCAAGCCCTCCCAAAGGACTTCCATATCCAAACAGGAAACGACAGAAATACTGCCATCCGACGCAGACAAAGTTGTCCCGGCGACTGGTCTACCAAACATCCTTGCCCAGAACCACTCTTCCAGCCCGCAGTAGTTCATGGCTATGGTAAATTCATCAATGGCAATGCCGGCCGTACCATGGTGCAATTCGGAAATTCTCTTTTCACCGATCTTACTGCGAACCCCCCAATTGTTTCTATCTTCACAAATGAGATTGCGGGGACGGTTGCAGGAGAATCGAGTGGCCTGGGATACACCTGCGATGAATTTCCACCAGCATCGTAAGTTTCAAACTGATTATGACTCCTCTTGCACCTTCTAACACGAACTTGATAGTTGGATAGAAGGTGGTACTGGTGAGATTTCATCCGCCAACACATTCTGTGCTCCACAAGGGGTTTCTTGCTCCTCAACTCTCTGGTCTATGAATAAGAATAATTACAAGAACACCGGCCAGCGCTATCCCTTAACACGAAGCGAGCAGAACTGGCAAGCAGCAGCTCACTCTCTTCTGGGCGTAAGTACTCCAAAATAATGTTTCAGACTACCCTCTAAGCTTGTCCAGAAATACTTCATCAAAATCAACTCCAAAGCAGTGGGCAGATTCGTCTTTTCAACGACTAGTATTGCAGCTGCAGCGACACCGAACGCGGCTGTGATTGTGTTTCCCAAATCGACTAAGACTATCACCAAGCGTGGGTTGGAGCATGTAGAGACCGGATTCCCAGATATTCCGGTACTTGCGGACAAAATGGCTCGGTTGAACAGCAGCAAGACATTGAACTACAGAGGCGTTGAAGTGAGCTTTGTACCTGCAAAACAGACTCCCGCACCTGTTCTGCCTGTAATTTTGGAAAATGTTAAGGCAGTCTAAATTTCTAATAGAGGACCTGAGGTAGCTAGAGATTAGCCAGCAACTTTGAAGTATCCAGATATAAATATTATAATACCATCACACTTACAGCTTTACAAGCACCAATGGCTCCTAATACGAAGTGCAGCTTCAAGTGCTATAATTTCGAGTTTCAAGATAATGGTGACCTAAACTTATGACTTCTCACAGAAAGCGGGACCTGTTTGAGCTCTGATGATTCCCCGTATGACTGTACCAGCCAGATGGAATTTTTTGGTTGATAGAAGTCTGAAAAAGCGACAAGCCTACAGTATCTACTACCTAGAGTCTCTCTTGGGCCTTGCTTCTCTCTCTGATATCAGTAGAGACAAATTAGTAGACCCTGCCCAAACCACCGAGGAGTTCAAGTCAAACCCCTTTTTTGAAAGAAGATTTTGATTCATCTTACAAAGCTCTGGGATACGTTTAGATCTTTCGACTTAGCTACAGGTAATCGTCGGCTTTCGCTTAGGCTTCCTTCTCTCTCCCCTGAACTAAGGTTAAATTTTTAGGGAGCAAGACGCACAAAAAATTAACCTTTGTTCCACCGAGGAACGAATCGTGAGTAGCCGCCACTAAAACTGATTCATGCCAGCGGATACGAGGGATGAATAATCGCCCTGCATTAGTCGGATCCATGAGTAGCAGTAGCGGGCTCGGCCGCTGTGGGTATTTCGGTTATCTTTGTGATTGTGCTTCGGTTAGCTCAAATTGTCACCTCCTCCGACGTATTTTGCAGGGTCTAGTAACCTTAACCTTAACTAGATCTTTGGGAAATTGGATTTTGCTCTTGCGGGGTAATCTTACAAGATCTTCAGGGCGAAGTCTTTCAGCCGCTTCGACAGGGGGAGAACGTGCAGGTATGCTTATTTGTACTATATTGCCGACTTCCATCTGCACAAGGCATGTACTGTATCAACGTTAGGCTGCAACCAAAACTCAGGGACGGCCCCACCCCACACCCGGGTCGGGGTCCCAATATCTTTAAGTGGGATGCCAGCTCGAATACTGATCCAGATAGTGGTCCAGAGGATCCAGTAAGTAGGTTAAAATTTTCGCAACCGATCACTACCAACGGTCCGCCAAGAGCCGAGGAGGTTGCCAAGAGGTCGGTGAGTGAAAACAATAAAAGCTTAGTAATACACCCGTTAACTGTCCCTACATTAGGAAATTCATGGGTAATATGGCCTATGAACAGTAGCCAATGGATCGACTACTGGGGTTTTGGCAGCCCACTGGGTAACCACGTGGTAACTTACATATGGGCAGGGGCTGCATTCCAATATTCACCCGGTGCATGGAATCCCACGCCGTAGCCTAGCCAAAGTAGATATCGCTACCGGTACAATTTTGATAAACTCCACTTCTCGTTCAGCTCGCAAAATCGTACGGACTTATCACTCCATTTGGGAAATGTTACACACGAGCGAGAAGATGGTGAGGGTTAACGGAGCCGCTCTCCGTATTAGTATCAGTATACCTCTAGCTAAGACACAGTTTGCAGAAGACCAGAAATATAAAGATCAAGCAACTCCAAACAAACATCGGCACACTATTTCACTTCAAAGCTGTCAAGAAAGTCACAACACCTCTCTTAGTACTTTTGCAAGATGATGTTCAAATCCCTCCTCGTTTCCGCCATCTTCGGCACAGCGCTCGCCCTCCCAGCGGAGTCTCCAGTCCAATTCACCGGTTTCGAGTCCTTGAATATCACCTCAACTGAGCGCATAAGCACTCGAAGTCTCGAGAAGCGTCAAGAAGGCGGGGTACGTTACCTCCTTCATACCATCACCCCCAATCTCTCATCACATATCTAACCGGGCTTAGGTTTACATCACAACGGATATCAACTGGGGCGGAACCACGGGGTACGCAAAGCAGAACTGGGACGTCTGTATTCGTCTCGACGCACCTTGGTGGCACAGCATAACCTCTATCGGCCCAGACCCCGGGAACGCCATCATCTATTCTGAGGATTACAACTGTAACAGTCCTGGTGGAACTATCTTCAGTCCTGGTTATGTAAGTTCTTAGATGCCTACAGCAAAACCAGGATATATTTGGGAGGAGGAAGCTAATGTGTTTCCAGGGCGATCTTACTCAAATTGGATGGAATGACAGGATTGGCAGCTTCGTTGTGAGGCAAGTTGCTACTGTCAATGGACATGAGTGCATTTGGGATTTGAGCTCTGCGTTCCCTGGGGTCAACTGCCGATCTTGCTGCAATGGATGTACCAGAAGTGGAACCAGCTGCTGTCCCACTGGCCAATTCTGCTAAACTTCCCTTGCAAGAATGGAGGAAGTGCTCTGTGGCGGAGATGTTCAATCTTCATCTTTCTGGTAGTAGGATTAATGAATAGGGCAGTATTGCACGTCACAAAGTGGGAGGACTTTAGACGAATGAGTTATGAAGTTCAATTGAGACTATGAGAACCCAATGAAAACTAGTAAAGAAACGAATATCATATCTGAAAGGCTCTGCCGAATCCTACTGCCCTTCGTCGTGAATGATGAGATCCTAAAATCAACTAGTCCAACTCCGTCCATGCAGCCCAATTCCCCATATTATAACCACAAACTCCACAATACACCAATCTATCTCTGAAAATAATGTTCTTCGCTGAATCAACGCCTTCAATATACTCCGCATCCCTACACCAACTACGTTTCCATGACGTAGTCTTAGGCTCTTAGCCTACTCCACGACTTTGTTCTTATCTTCGCAGCTGACTGGTATTTTCACAATTACAACCTGTGTATCTTGCGTATATTCCGCGTCCCCCATAACTGTATCCTCTTCCCATTCATCGACGTGGAAGTGAACTTTTCTCCTCTTCTCCTCCCTTCCATGTTCCCTCTTGGTATTCATTCCCATATCCCCCTCATGGTTTCTCTTCTGCCCTTTTCCAGCATTCTCAGCCCCTTTCTCCAAAACACCCTCTCCATACATTTCTTCCATTCTCTTCACAAATCCCCCAGTATTCTTTCCCTTTCCATCTGCCCGTCCTCCCCTTGCAGCCCCACCAGCCCTCTTTCTAATCCCATCACCAGTAAAATCCAACTTCACTCCCCCGCGCATCCCTTTTTCCTCTCCTCCTTTTCTCGCACTAAAATCTCTAAAACGCTGCTTCCTCGGCGCATCTGGGACCTCCAGCTCATCCACACGAATCTTTTGTTTCTGAGGTGTTTGAAAGACGTCCCTCGGCGCCGGGGTCTGAATCTCTATTTCACTTTCCATGATTGTCTTCGCATCATCCTCATCATCATCGTCCTCGTCAATCGTTGTCATCACGCCCTTACCCTTAGCTTTCCTCGGAGTCACAGGAAAAGCAGATGTGTGCGACTGCAAGTGCAGCTCAAAAAGTTTGCGCGATATCTTTTTGGGCGATGAGGTAGGAGGTGGTGTGAGCAGCATAGAGGGCGGTTGGAATGGAAGTTTGGGTTTGTTGGGGGTGGCGAGTAGGGCGCTGGCTTTCGTCGGAGTGCTCGTCGTGGTGAGTGTGTTGGTGAAGGGTGAAGGTGATGGAGGAACATGGGGAGTGGATTGGAATTCGCTGATCGGGAGAAGGTCGTGGTTGTCCATTTTCGGTGTGAGGCGATGGGGAATTATTCGATGGCGTGTCTGATGATCAATTGAGATTTAAATGAGATGAAATAATGCGGTAGATTGAGAGTGGATGACTATTCGTAGCTGTCGTCGTGTGTTGATGGTACCAGCGATGACAAGATGATGGAAATGTGATGGCGTTGTGTCGACTTTCCTCCGACGTCGTTGTGAAAAATTAATCCTTTGCGAGGTTGCAGAGTGGGAGGTACTTGGAGTACGAAGAATTAGCTACCTGCTGTAGGAAATAGTGTCGCAAGTTGCCTACAGCAGGTTGGCTCATCTCGTCTGTATATTCACTACTTGTGATATTCACCTTCGCGGGTTTCGAGCCTCTTGGGGCTATCCGGGTAATATATGCTTAATTGTATGGTATAAAGACTTATATAAGAAGACCGAAGTAATAATATAGTGGGATTAATGTGTAATCGATGAAGTGGCATACCTCGATTCCAACCCTAACTCCAATTCCGTGTGTTCCAGAACATAATGCCTTTTCCCCAACCAGTCTATCCTTCCCCGGTATGTCCATTGTATCATATCCGACCTACTCCGCCCAATTTATCTCTGCACGTATATCTACAAACCCGCACCCGCCAATTTAGTCTTTCTCCGGTCTTCTCTCGTCCTCAAAGCTGTCATGACCAAATTCCCCGTCCCCTCTACCTCATCGGTAATCCTCGAATCCAGACTAACACACTCTGAGTCCAGATCCTCAAGGTTCACCAAACCCCATCCCCTCTCTAGAAAGCTCTCTTTGTCCATACTAGAATTATCCTCTTCCTGTTTCGACTGTAACTGCACCTCCTCACTCCTGTCCTCGAACAAATCCGGGTCCATGATCAAACCTCCCACATCCCGCGTCTCTCCTTTTGCATTCGCAACATACCATTCTTTTTTCCTGCCCTTCGTTCCTTCGACCCATCCTAGTGCGCTACGAAGAACGCGCTCCCGACAGTATTCTTTAAATTTGTTGTCTCCGAAGTACATTAGGTTCTGGAGGAAGGCACTGCGTTGACGTTCGCGATGGCGGCGTTTTACGTTTTCGGCGGCGAAGGTGCGAAGGGCAGGGCGGAGACTGATAGTTGGTAGGAGCCGTGATTGTCGTGGTTTTTGGGGATAGGATTGGACGTTGGAACTTTGCGATGTGCCTGGTGGGGTTACTGGTGGCGAAAGAGTCTCTGCAAGTGAGACAGCATCCAGAAGAGCGCAGTTGGCGCCTTTCCCAAGAGTAGTCATGATACTAGAGATATGTCAGCCATTTTTGGTAAGATACAAAGAAACAATATCGGCAGCATACTTGAAAACTGCATCTCCAATCAAAGTCACATTCGTCGAATCCCATGGTTTCACCGAGTCGCATTTCTTCACCATATGCAGATATGCCGTCTTTGTCAAACACATCTCCGCCAGTTGGTGGAAATTAGGGTGTATGTTTCGATCTGTTCTAGAGCGCGCAATTACCTCCGTTTTCAATTCCTCGGGTGTGAATTGTTCTGGCGGTTTCGACTTGTTGATGAATGCACTCGTAGAACTGCCGTAACCATACATGATAAATGATTCCGAGGGGTCGATCTCATCTTCGGTATATGCGGTTGCCCAAGGTTTCATGGGGTTTTGCCATGAATGAACGATGATATTTTGGTTCCCGGGACAGAATGCCTGTGGTCTGATTAATATTGACTGCTTTAAAGATATGCCACTCTCAACTTACCATGATGCCACTATTTGATCCTGCCAGCCGAAATGTTTCTCGCGTCAGGGGAATCTTGAAATATATTACCGCAACGTCCGTTGATCGTATTCTCGCGTCCGGAAACATCTGTTGCCTGACTCTAGAATTGATTCCATCCGCCCCCACAAGTAAATCACATTCGTCCGTCGAACCATCCGTGAAATGCGCTCTCACTTTCCCGGAAGGCAATCTCTCATATCTGTCGAACTTCTTCCCGAACTGTGCGAACCCCTCACTCCAATGTAGAAGACCCTCCCTTAGTCGCCATCTCGAAACCGAGAATTGATCTTGTATTTCTTCCGGCAACCAGGTGAATATTGGATCGCCATTGCTCTTCATAAAACACATCTCCTGGCCACCCACCGGCTGCGCGCCAATGCTAGGTGCGATCTCCTTCCACACATCGTGCTGTAATTTCCCTTTCAGATTGCGCAGGACGAAGGACGAAAGCATAACCCGGTAACCCGACAGACGATCAACCGGACCTCGACTTCGTTCATAGAGTGTGACTTTGATATTCGGTACATCAGTAAGAAGTTGTCCCAACGTCAAACCACTCAATCCTCCACCGATGATGATGACTCGGAGTTTCTGGGTATTTTCCGCGGTAGACATTATCAAAGCAAAAATAGCATGTGATAATCATAAACGAAAAGTCTTGCAAGCAGAAGCAAACGAACAGTTGAACATCAAAGGGTAGGGAAGCAGATCCTTTTGACGTCTCTCTCGTCGGCTCAACTACCGAACATCGCCTCTCCCCGACATTCCCTCCCACGTCCTACCTCATTATCAGGAGTCATCCGGGCCAAGACCTGTCATATTCCCGGAAACACCACGTCAGGAAAAGAAAACTCGGAATGCGGGTTTATCAGCAAGTAAGATGAATTCGTTGGTAATAGCTACAGCTGCAAGAAATTATGAGGAAATCATGATGCGATAAATCATGCGATTTTGAGAAACCGCATGACCCTGTTTCGGTGGATCCCTAAGGCGGGCGCTAAAGGGACGGGGCACCACGGGCACCAACCGGGGCCATCATAATTCATTACCATACCTTAATCAACAATATATTCTCGTCAAGGTCGGGAACAGCATTTGTAAAATATTCGTGTTTATCAAACGTTATCAGGAATTCAGGACCACCAATTTCATATCAATTTCTCAAAAACTGGATTTCTGATGAATATATTGGAGTTGTGAGTGGCTAATGAATGATTCTGACCCCTGATGTGGAGCCACAAAAATGTGTGAGAGTCATTCCGGCTCTGACATCCGTGGAATTTTCGAGATGCTATGGCCTGTAGAGTGCTGTTCGGGAACTCGAGAAGCCACGATGCGAAAAGCATGGAGGCTATTACACTACCGACTGACACTTCCGATAACGAAATTGCCATCAACTACATGTAGCTGCTACTTGTTTCATCGCTCGTCTCTACTCAGCCTTAGAATGCTCGGTCTTGTGGGGAAGAGCAAGCTGGGCCAATTAAAAGATGCTGTGTGTACGAAGCAGTCATATTAATAATGTCTCATTCATATATAGACTTGAGAAATGGCTGTTCCTGGGTTACACCTCGTTGATCACTCCAAAGAGCCCTTTTCATATTCTTATAAGCCTGTGCAACTTTGCCGTTCTCTCACTGACAGCTACATATCGTCATACCTCCTTATGTCGCTACCAACATTCGGCATTAAACCCTGGCTTGAACCAATCGGAAACTGGCACGAGATATATCTGGCATCCTGATGGTACCATTGGGTAAGAGCGAGGAGTAGTCTGTAGGCTAGAAACTCGTGCAAACCCTGTTCTCTTATTTACAGCCAAGTAATTTTAATAGTCGTGGTGGGTTATGGTGTAGTGCAGGAGGTCCTACGGTGTTTGGTGGAGGGGCGATCATATCTATATGTCGTGGTGGAGCAATAGACCGCGGATCTTGGTTCAGAACAGCCGGTAGGTAGGGCGACGCATTAATCTCATCTGAATAGTATGATGCCTTTGGCGGTTCGGTGATGACGACTTGGAGAGAGTTGCTTTGGCTGGATGGCCATAAAACTGTCGAATTCGCACGACTAATGTCAATGTGCTTGGGAAATCTTGCTAGTGATAAGGCCTTCGCACTCGCATCCTCTCCCTGCATAATCAGATCAATGCTCTGGGGCGCAGGCATATGCGAGAGCATGATTGACTGACGGTTGCCGGCTATACTATTCTGGTGACTCACTACCACAGATTCAGTTTGGATGACCTTCGGTTTCTTCGATAATTGTTGAATTGAGGAGTCGTGTGATTCCTCAGCACAGAGGCTCAATTGCCGTTTACGGTTGTTGAAAATGTTGCCAATATCGACTTCAGCAATGGATGTCCCTAAGGCAATATCACCAAGATTGTCGGGCAACTGCAAAGGGTATATCGTCGGCCATTGATTCGGATATTTCACCGTGAAAAAGGATCCGCATGCTGAGAAACCGATGTCTTCCAGATCATTGTTACGTATGATAGGGTTAGAAGACCCTAAACGAAGTTCCTTCCAGCGTGGTCGTTCGATATCGATAAGCCTGACAATTTCGGTATCTATGACTTGTCAGGAATATAAGAAAACTCAATTTTGAACTTTGGAAACTTACCCCCGTCAAGAGAAGCTCGGCAGATAGCCGTTGTAGTAGCGAAAATCAAGATTGGTCTTTGTGGATGAAGTGCACATAAGACAAACTCGGCAGAATCCACACCAATTGGGCCTATCGTGCTTATATGGCGTACTTGGAAATCAGGTTGGGTAGAAATCTTGAAAACCATAAGAGATTGTGGGTTCGGGTTGTAGGATCTATCGAAGCTATTGTAGACGATGTAACTGGAATCGAGACTAATAAGCCAGCGGTAGGAGAATGTGAGTGTGAAAAATGGCTGTGTTGGAGACCAATTGGATGTCTCCAAAGGCACGACTGCGGAGTAGTAAGGCATCGGGCTTTTCATCGATTCGAGATCGAAGCGCAAGATAGTCCTGAGCACAATTATGGTAGAAAGGTCTCTGGAAATCGACATTGGAAATGTCAAAGACCACGTTTTACGCGATTTACGCAGACTCTGTTTCAGAAGTAGACTTATCTCACTGGCCTGTAGAAGCACAGATGTGCTGGATTGTAGCTGCCCCCTTATGTCGAAAACGTCGTACTGAGCTTTCCAGCCAATGCACATGGCATTCAACTGGTCAAGGTAGCTCATGCCTAGTGGATTGCTGAGGTTTTCCCAGGCTGGCAACTCCCAAAATTCTGCAAAGGCTCTGTTCCGAAAAATTAGACATTGGATAATAAAAGTATATAGAGATATGGAGCATACCGCGGTGGCCAAATGCTGAGCTTCGCTATCAGTTGGGCGTCGGAGGAATTTGATGATGTTGAGAACAGTGGTTCCTCGGAGAAATCAGTTTTCTCGGAGTCTTTAGACGTGAAGTAAGTAATACTTGCAGCGGATGAGCTGACAAGAAACCGACTTGGGGTAAAGACCGTAACATCATTCCAAATTTCGTGAGGTCGTGCTAGCAATGTTGCTCCCCAATCATCATGCAACTTCTTTAGGTCAACTGCTAGATCTCTCATCTCCTTTGAAGATCTCTGAACGCTAGCGGGAATGGAGCGATGTTGAAGATTGAGTGAGTTTTTCAGCATCTCTGCCAGGTCACTCATGCCCAGAACCAGTAATGGGTTTCCATAAGTGTATACTGCCTCAATCCAAACCATAAGATTGAGATTTGATGTCAAAATTCCTTCCAAAGCATCGCCAAGTTTCTCGAGTTTATCGTAATTTAAGCTTGGCTTAGAGGGAGACATCGAATTTGGAAGTGCATCTGTGGCATGCTCGGTCCAGTGACGAGTAGCATATTGCAAGAACGGATGCCGATGTCGAAGTTCAGCTGCCGACGAGGATTTAAGAACGTCCCCACTCAGTGGCCTAGCTGGTACCGAAGATAGAAGATACTGGATGCATTTTTGTGACATCTCAGACGCGGCTTCATTGTCGAGAAGAAGGAAACTGGCACCATTCTCCAAGCGGAGGCTCGGAGAGAGAACGAAATCTCGAGCAGTAAGATGTATAAAACGGAGATTGCTGTCCACTCCCTTTTCTATTAGCCCGCAACAAGATACGATTATTGCATGATCGATGTCGTCCAACTGATCAGGAGCCAGAGATTTTGACTGTAAGCCCCAAGCAACTTCCTTGATCTGCTCCGATGTCAAAGATGATTTTCCGTAGCCCACCCACATAAATACTCGACTGGCAAGCTGTCGACTAGCTGAGTCCATAGATCTTATATGATCGAAGATTTTCAGATACATGTCCTCTAGCCGCTCTGGGGTAGAATTTGATAATTCATCTATCCGGTTCTGTCGTGTAAGACCCACTGAGTTTAGGTAGCACATCATTAATCGTGCCCAAAGGAACATTCCATCAGCACGCTCCAATAGAATATCTCGACCAACGTCCAGTTCAAAGTCGAGAGGTAGTAGTGCAGAGTCTTGAAGGGTCTGCAGCTCGCTATCCAGAAATACCGTAATATCTTTATCAAGGATTTCTCGAGACATGCGAATATTATGTTCTTCTCGAATAGATCGTCGCAGATACGCAACATTTGGTCGACTGAAAAGAATTGTTTTCAGGTTGGATAACGCAGTGATATTTGCAAGCTCCCTGAGGAATTTCTCATTGTCGCCACACTCGTCGATACTGTCAAACACGAAATACATATCCGATAGCCGAGGAATCGTAATTCTTAGGAGGTCGAGCAGCTCATGTTCCGATGCCGAAGTTCGTACTCCATCGTTCGCAAGGGCGTAAACATCGAGTATATCATTAAACTGATTACATTGTTGGAAGATCTGAGTAGCAAGAGCACGATATGCGCCAATGCGGGAAGCTTTCCGGTCCTTGTCTTGGTAGAAGAAGTAATAACAGACTATTGGTGCTGTTTGCGAGCTCGGTGTCGGGCTACTGCGAAGCTCCTCGATGGTGGAGGCGGCAAGTACAGTTTTGCCCCACCCTGGATTGCCTTCAAGCCAGAGAACCGACCCAGAGGTAGCTTCCCGCCAGACTTCGAATTTAGATTCTCTAAACAACCACTCAGCAGTGCCAATCTCTCTAGCATCTTGAGCCTGTTCGAAGGGGCTAGCAAACTGTGGTGGTGCAAGCCACCGTAAAACAGAAGCACAGAAAGTATCTATACGGTAGCAATATTAGCTTACGGGTTCCAAGCAGCAAAAGCGTACTTTGCCTCGTCGTTCTTGGTCATACTTAGCCTCTAACGAAGACACTTTTAAATCGGTACTGAGCATGTATTGCTTGGTCCTCTCATCGTTTTGGATTTGATCCTGTAGCAGGGACTGAATCTTCACAAGTGCCGAAGTATTAATTTCTTTCATCAGCGTCTTTTTATGATATCCCATCTGCTCCAAAATCTCCTTGAAGCGTACATCAAAGGGCTTCCATAGTAGGTCCCCAATAACGATAGGTGTTCTCTTGAGCCCTTCAACTGTAATTAGAAACAAGCTTAGTGTAACGAGGAAGTCCGCACTTACTTCCTTTCTTATCCGAGAAGACTCTGGCTACAGCTTGGAAGAAGGTAAACAGGTCAGTATAGAATAATACCATCAAGCTATGTACTCGCTTCGGCAGTGGTTTCCGTGGTCCCAAGTTCAAAGTCTTCAAGGCATCTTCGAACTGCGGAAGTGCCAATGACAGCCTCCGAATAGTTTCGCAAAGTTTCTCAAAAAATGTTGCAAAGTTGCTGGCGAGCTTCGGGACAACGATCGATCAGCAAATCATGACCTTGTGTTGAACAATGGGAGGGTACCTGAAGGATGAGGCGCAGGGCACCCCACGCGAGATTCGCATATTCGGGATGAGCACCACAGAAAATCTCGATAATTGAAAAGTAAGGGCCGAGACTCTCGCTCAATGACTGGATCTTCTGAGCGAAGCGTAGCCCGCGCTGCTTCGACTTCGCGATAACTTCGAATTTCTTTACTTCGTGAAGTAAACTTTGCGCAGATGAGCAGTCCGTCAATCTAGCCTGTTCCTCGACTGTTAATGAATCGAGGAAGTTTTTCTTGGCCTCGTCAAAGGCTGTGACAAGCTCTAATGAGGGTTCAAGAACGATTGGTAGCTGAGCACTATCCTTCAAGGTCAGCGTGGCTGGCGATATGGATTACTGGACTAACCTCATAATTCCATAGATGGGGTTCGAGATGAATGTCCTCAAATTTTTGGAAGAATGGGGCGAGAGTATATCAATTCTTCTTCGCCCTCACTGTCGTGGCAGAGGCTGTGTTTCGACAGCCATGTCGTGGCTCAGCCTCATCGAAAAGAGACACCGAGCGATTGTGTAACATACTGCACCTATGAACTGCAGAGATGGCGGTCATAGGACTTATAGAAGCATCGCAGATGCAGTCAGCGTTCGTTGGTCTGAATCGTTGGATTATCCTACAGCACCAAGTCTGTGTTTGCGACATTATAGTAGCAAGGTCGAAAATTTTCCACGGTTGGAATTGAGTTGATCTGCCCGGAGAGCCAGCGATGTTTCTTTCGCTGTAGAATAATTACCACATTCACACACAGACCACCTAGGAACAGCTATCACGCTTCTACCTAAATTTCAGTAACTTACAGAATGAAGAAAGTCAAATACAAATACATCAAGCTGCCCTTGGTAATTCTGTGCCCGAATCGACACTGTCTACTTGTGAAAGCCGGTTTAACTTCAGTATCACGTGCTTATAACCCTCGCCGGGAGATGACTAGGAAGATAGGGAAACAGCCTGTGTAGAGTACTTTCTCTACCAATTTAATTTGCCTTCTCGTTCTGAGATTTGCATAGCTCCAGAGATTTCTGTCTTCTACCTCAGTCAGATATCTCTAGAAAGCGACGTGAAGATCAATCACCACCAGGCATTTCTAAGGCAGTTTCGCAGCACATGTTCCTAGGTAATAATCTCCCATTGTGAGGACATCTATCTGGACGCAGCCCTCGCCCTTGCCCAATGCATCCAATGCATCCAATGCAGGAACAATACAAACAATATGGCCGACTCGTCTCCTTGCCTCGACTAGCACAACGGTGCCTTTGTAGCATAGCTAGTCAGCACGCACCGTCCCAAGAAGCTCCCCTAGTACCAATCACGGTGATGATGTAAGGCGATAGTAGGCGATAGTGAGCGATTAACTTCCCACTCCACTTCTCAGCGAACGCCTCGTTAATGCATTCCTTGCATAATCTTAGACCTCTTTCGGCTACGCGCGCTTGTTCTATCCCCAATTGAGTTACTGGACGTCCTAATCAGAACGCCCACTCACGCCCACTCACGCCTTCGACCAAGCTGCAACCTAAGGCTGCATGGATAGCCTGATAGCCTGATAGCTTGCCCGCAGCTGTAGAAGGTCCGAGCTCCTGCTTGCTGCTTGCTGCTTGCACTTGCTTAACCTTACCCTTACCAACATTCAGCCATTCCGCTTCTCCTCCCATTTCCCCCATTTCCCCCATTTCCCCATGCTCTTGCCCTTTCTCCCCTTCCCCTTCCCAAACAGCCAATCACCAACCAGAGCACCGAATCATGGGCGCCTCCTCCTCTTTCCCTCAACTTCTTTTCCCTCTTTTTCCCTCTTTCTAACCCCCCAACCACCTACCTACCCTACCAACTACCTACCTGTACCCTAGCCTACCCTACCTTTCTCTCTCTCCAGCCAGCTTGTTTTCCTCCACTTCCCTCCACTTCCCTCCATCTCCCTCCATCTCCCAACCTAAGAGTTGCGCCGCATTTTCGTCTCTTTATATTGCCAGACGTTCGTGATTGATTGTGATTCTTGATATTGTTGGAATCTCTTCATCGTATCGTGTTTTATCTCTATCTATCTTATCTATATCTGCATCTATCTAAATCAATTACCTTTCCTTCAATAATGTCTACAAGAAAGAGGAAGGCTGATGATGAGGAGCTTGTTGCCCTCCCATCCGACGAGAGCGAGGAGGAAGAGGAGTAAGTCTTTCATCCATTCATCATCCACAACATCGTCGCATCCACCATTCAAGCTCTCAATTGATCGCAATGTATCGAGATGGAGCTTCACTACTCGTTACATTCACGGTCACTCGTCGCAAAGACTTCTCAATCAATTGAGCGCATCTTGGCATCCCCCAGCTGAAATGACACCATCATCCATACATCATTACTTCATCCAAGATCAATGCTAATCGATACTTCCTATAGGTATGAAGACTCCGACGGCGAAGGCGGAGCTGTGGCTTCTGCTGGATCTGATGAAGATGAAGATGAGGGGGAGGAAGAGGAACTAGAAGAGGAAGAAGAAGAGGTCCAAGGTATGCGCCATTTTACCCCAACATCCACACCCACCCAAAGCCTTATCATCACATACCTGCCATCCACTTTCTACCATCCTATCTCATCTCCATCTCCCAACTGTGCTCTCCACTAACACTCACCCAAACAGAAGCCGCACCACCAACCAAAAAGCGCAAAACGGGCCCTGTATCCGCAGACGTCCTGCCCGTCGATGAAGACGAAGTCTCGGACGCCCCTGAAGCCGAAGGCGACGACAACGTACCTGAAGACGACGGCGTAGTAGACGACGAGGAAGATTCCGCTGAGGAAGAGGAGGCTGCTGAGACTGCTCCAGCTAGCAAAGCTAAGCAGGTAAAAGGTGGAGCGGTTCCTGCCGATGATGATTTGGAGGAAGTGGACGAGGCAGTTGCTGCCGACGAGGCAGACGATGACGACGAGTAGGTTGTTGTAGCTGTACGGGTTTCGAAGTGGTGATGTAAGGTTGCAATATACGATGCTTGTGGATATCTTATTTTGTTTTGTGGTCGGTCGGCCGGGAGCTTGGATTGTCTTTCTGCTCCACTTGGTTGGTAGGTGGGTGTCCACTCTCGGTACAGCATGTATGATACCGTGCGACTATCTACAAACTGTACCTACGCGAATAAAATTTGGATATGCACAAGTATCGGCACGTTGCATAGCTTTGAGACTCGACGAATAAGGAGGGGTTTGGCGATAAGGATGGGAATTGGATTGCGATTGGAAATGGAAAGGCAAAAAGAAAGAGTTTCTGATGTAGAAGTAGTTATGCTGTTACTTGTGTTATTTAAAATCATTCATCCATTGAGTGCCTTGGTTGTTTATCTCAACTCTACGTTTGTGTTCTTGTCACTGGGCTCTTGGGGAACAAGTCTACAGTAACATTGCACAATGGTATATTGTACCATTGTACCGATGATGTCGTAGTGAGTAAGTAACTTTCTTAATTGTCTATATAACATACTTGGCTGCTACTTATTCCAAGCAATTTATCCTGTCTATCAAATCAAAATATGGGGAGGAGAGAAAACTACTCCCACATGTGAGGAACCACTTCTTGTATACACTCTCCGAGCTCGCATTGCTATCATATACGCCGCGCAATCACCCAACCAAGCAGAAATCTCTAGATGTTTAACTCGCTGGCACTTGCCCGCTGCTACTATCGTCCTTTGCTGTTTTTGAGAGACTTCATCTGCTGATTGAGCGTCGGACAAGTTCGTAGGTAGAGAGCAAGATGTGAAATGAAACTTTGTCACTCTCTGCTAGGCTCCCTTGGCTGGGGTAGTGATTGAGGAGGGAGTAGGGTATGCGGGTTTGAGTACTGTGGTATGGATGCGTGCCTCGCTTCTTTGTAGTCGGGGTTTTGCTGGCGATTGGGGCAGTTAAGATTACCTGTCTTTATAGCGAGGGGAATCGTAGTGAAAGCTGCTGTCATGCTGAGTGATAGATACATATATCAGCTCAACTCGAAAGAGCTACAGTACAGTACATTGAACACCTGCAAACTTCGTACACGCTTAACGAGAAAGGGGAAGGGAAGGGAAAGAATATACTGTGGTAGTGTTCCCTGCCGATAAGCGGGATATATCCACGATTGATTTCCTCTGGTTAATTCTCGAGCTCGGACCAAATGCTATAATTTGATTGGAATTAATTTGGAATTAGGTGTTCAATCCCCGTGATTTACATGTGACTTTCCTTCTAGTCCTGTTCCTATCACCTAGTGAAAGCGAGGAGGTTGGGTTGGGTTGGTAATAACAAGCACTATCCTGTGAGTTAAGATTGACCTCATCCGAAGTATAATTTTGTGCTCGTGTGACGTAGTTGGACGCGAATTGTGCGATGAATGGAATTGGTTCTCCACTGTGGAAAGTTTGATTGAGTGATGGGGAGCGGATTGCGGACTTCAGGGTGTAAGTTACAAGTGTTCTTGGTGTCTACTCTTGTATCCCTAGGACCTGGTAGGTTGAGTGCTTGACTTTCGTTTCCCAGGAGCAGGTATCTTCTGTCGGTAAAGTTAGTAGGTGCTAGGTGCTAGTATTGCTTTCGTAAAAGGGCCCCAGACTGTTACGGCCAACTTCTCCATATCACCAGAAATACGGTGGAGAAGTCGCTTATGGCAGGCATTCAAGGGGACAATTTACGAAGTATACGAAGGACACGTGTGTAGCACGTGTTAATGTGTATATAAAAAGGCGTAGCTGAGTCTCTGTCTCGAAACGTGTATATAAAAAGGCGTAGCTGAGTCTCTGTCTCGAAACAAGGGGTAAGTAGGAGTTGGAGCGGAGCGAAGTCGATGGGGATTGGCTGCATATGCAGGTATGACGGGGGGGCTATTTACGGCCCGTGTGAACGATTATTGTGGTGGGTGCGGGTAGAGAATGTCTTGCTGGAACTAATTGGGACGGAGGAGGAAAGGAGACGAGCAGAGGAGAGATGGACAAGTACTTTGCAATTGAAGACAATACTTCGCTGAGCTGTTCACTAGTACGTGCAGACTACATAGTGCAAAGTATACAATATGTCAGCCCTTGCATTACGGATTTCTGCGATACGATATCCTAACCTATCTTATTATCCTATCCGACGCCTATCATCACATCCATAAGCGAATCACCAGCACCCCTGGCGACCTCCATATAAAAATACATTAAGCTCCGTAACTTACTCGGTGCAAGATCGACGGTGAGAGCGAACACACAAACACATCTGATGTAATGATCCCAGTCGGTTTGGAAACACGGCAAACCTTATCCCTATGCCAATGCTACCTGCCCCTTGTTTATTTACCCCTCGCTGCACTGGTTGTATGGAGTCGTATCTTCAGCGGGTACCTTTCGACATCTGTCGGTAAGGATAGACGATGTGATAGACGTGATAGACGTGATAGATGGGGATACGATGCAAACCTTCATCTTTTACCGTCCGTTCCTCGTACTGAGCTGTCTCCCGAGGTCCTTGCGTGCTCTCTTTGCTTGCGGTGGTCTGCCTGGTCTCCAGTTTTCCTTTATCTCTCGTAGGGCGCAAGCAGGGGATAATGGCTAATGGCTAAAAACTGTAGATTTGGATTATCCATCCAATCTTAAAAATTCTGGCTGCCCTTCCATCCATCATGCAACTCCAACTGCCACGACGCGGGAGAGAAACAGATGGGATGAGCTGATTAGATAATAAGATGACTAGATGATGAGATGACGAGAGGTTTAGATGATTATGGATTCCCTTTTCTCGAAGGCTTCCTACTTCAATGCAAGACAAGAAGATAGACCCGCTCCCAAGGCACACGCACGCACACTTGCTGCATTCATTTCGTTTTTTTCCCACCTTCATAACGTACTCCGTAATCCGTGGACAACCGACACCGACCAAGCTTTTTATCTTTCGGTCTTGATTGGATCTGCTGCCTTTGATTGGATTCGACCACCATCTTGTTCCAATTTTCTTCACTCCTTCTCTCCAGTCGCAGCGCAAATCCTTTCTATTCTGTTCTCTTCCTACCTGTCCGGCTGGTTACGTTCGTCGCTCATCATTCGTTCATCCGCTTGCTCTATCTTATCCATTCGTTGATTGACCGTTCGTTAACTGTCAGATACGAAGGGACAGTTTGACCGGTCTTTCCTCTTCCCTTTACTTATCTTTTCATTCCCCTTCCCCTTCTTCTGTGCCCCCTTCTTTTCACAACTACCGAGTAGCCGTTCGTCGCATTGCATTGCATCGCATCGCTGTGCAATTTTTCTTCGTTTCTTTTTCTGTTTCGTTTTTGTGCTGTTCACGTGCAGTCGTCCACCACTTACTTCCTACTTCATTAAGGTTACGAAGGTTTCCTTGGTTTTCATCACATCGACCCTCTCTCCTCGGTGTTTGAGAGATATTTGGTTGATTATTTATTGATTGACATTGCGACGGGCGAGCTCATTGATTGATTGTCTCATGATTGATTGACTGCATTTATACTTATTTGTACCTTCTTCATTCGTTTTCTGCTTTCCTCTTTCCCACGGATTTGCCGGTTCATACCATCCACTGTTCGCTATTCAATACAAGACCTGCTTCGTACCTACCTACCTGATACTGTCTTGTATTTTCGTTTCTGGATCTTCGGTTTCGGAACGTTGGACAAGAAACCATCTTGTCACCCACTACGAAATATACTCACTCGCTACTCACTACTCGCTACTCACAACTCACAACTCATTCATTATTTACTACTTACTATATACTACTACTACTCGCTACTCCAACGACTATCACACAAATTACACAACCTGCACCCATTCTTGTTGTCCTTGCAGTGTCCATCCTATCCTATCCCATCCTCACCACCCACCCATCGTCATCCACTATCCCCATCTATCCAACCCGTCCATTTACCATCCAGCGTTGTGGAGAGAAGAGGGGGGTACGTACCGTGGGACACACAAAATAATCTGAACTCCACCCAATTTTTTTATCGAAAATCCTTAAAAATTTGAGTCAAAAAGACGGCCCGATATATTTTTGGTTTTCTGTTTCTCGTTTTCTATTTCGAGAAGATGCCACTCTCACGACGTTTCTCGAGATTATTTCCCTCCTCCTCATCTTCATCTTCCACCATAACGACGACGACACCATCACGACCAAATACCTCGAATACAGTACCTTCGCTAAGGAAGGATATGCATACTTTGAACATCAGTACTTCCTTTGAACCTTCACCCTTATCGACAGTCGAATCGAGTCCAACCAGCATTAATACAGCCTCAACCACCGCTTCAGAAAAATCACCAATATCTTCGACAGCGACACCACTCCCTTCTTCGCCGGGTACGAGAAGACCGCGGAGGAAAACAATCAGAAGAATTTTAAATAGGTTACGATCTTCGTCCGATTCGAGCCAAATTCCTAGTAATTCGCCTACCTCATCAAACGATAAGAATGCCGTCGAATCCCACGAGCGCAGAACCGGTTCAGAAAGTCTCGAGAAGACATGCGATCGATTATCCAATGGAACCAAAGAACCGATAGATTTCGCGGCAATTCACATTCCCCTCCCAGAGACCGTTTCCTCCCGCTGCGGCCCCACCACAGCCCCGGACCCAACTGTTGAATGCGGTGACTCGGGTTACTACTCTTTTACCGCCTCAGCCCAAACATCCCGCGCGCCTTCCGCAACCCCCACTCCGAGCACGCTGTCTCTCGACCTCACGCTTTCCCTGCCGCCACAAACTGTCGCTATCATCAAACGCTTAAATCGCTGTACGCAATTTCTGGAATACCAGGAAATGCTCACAACACGCTTTTCGACTAATCTCGCCTTTTTGTTTGGGAAAAAAGAAGTCGCGGTCGTGAAGACACGCAAGCTGGATGATGATACGAAGGAGTTGTTGATAATTACCCTTACGAAGTTGAGGGAGCTGGTGGGGAAGACGATGGTACACAAGATGATTCTTTGTAGGAGGAGCAGAGGGGTCGTGCGGGAGGTCATTGAGGATTTAGTAGGGATGGAGAGGGAGAGGAGGGACTCAGGTGTGGAAACATCGACCCCGGCTGATGATACGACTGTACAATCTTCTACCAATCCAGAAACCGAAATCCAAGTCCAGGAACCCAGATTAAAACAAGGCTTGCATGTTCTTCGGACGGATCTGGCGATGCAGAAACGCTTGGATCAGGTGCTGAGAGCCGGGATTTTGGGGTCCTGTGGAGATGAGCGGTTGATGATGGGATTGCCGTCGAGGAGTGAGAGGTTGTGTTTGAGGAGATTTGTGGGATTTGTGGAGGGGAGAGTAGGGGAATTAGGGGTTGCTTATTCGCGGGTGGAGAGGGTTGTTGGAGGGCTGGAGAAAATGGAGTTAAGGGAGTGAAGGGGGGAGGTTTCTTTGCTCTAGAGCAAATGGTTCCAAGCACACGGGAGCAAAGCTCTACGCTTGTAGAGGGGTTTATCAAGCATGAGAATTCTTGTTGGGGTCCACTTTTATCCACACAGATGCTCAGCTTGCTCGAAAAACAATCCCTAGGAAGATCTGGATGGAGGACAGGACAGAGCATACACGGTGCCACAGCTGCACGTGCTTTATCTCTCCAGTAGTAGCCAGAGGAGGAAGGGTGCTTGCACCCCGCTATCTTTCACATCATCATTCAACCGGACCGGTTCTGGCAGGCTAATAACAACAAGTTATGTAATGAAATGGATGGCAATCTCGCAGAGTTTCTCTGGGGCGGGGTCTTGATATCACTTTTTTTTTGTTTGGTTCTTTTGTCTGGAGGTGTTTGGTAGATGTGGGTTTGGTTTGGTTGGGTAAGGTAATAATGATATGTCATAGATGGTTGGGTGGAGGGATGGGGGGAATGGATTGGGTGGGTGATTTGGCGTTTGGGACGGGGATGGGTTTGGGTTTCAGTAGGGTGGGAGTGGATTGCCCTGGGCTGGTGTCAACTGGATTACGTTGATAAGAGGGGGAAATATAGTATGGGGGAGGGGAGGCGATTGGCCCCAAATCGGGTACGATGGGGTGAGAGGGCGGAGGGCAGAGGGCAGAAACTAGATAGATGGGTATACGGAGAGGATGGGCCGGTGCAGTGGTGCCCATATTGGTAGCTCGTAATGAGCGTGATACCCGTGGGGCTGGAGTAGATATGTATATAGTATAATAAATATATTATAGATAGGAAGTGGAATAGAATCAGTCAGGCGTTGAGAATACTTTGTTGATTCGTTGGTGAGTATAGTTGAGTAGAGTTTCGGTCTTGTGGAGCTCATGGTGTGGTTTAAGAGTGAAATGGACTAAGGGGAGAAGAGAAGAAGCAGAAAAAGGAGAAGTAGAAATAAGATGGACCTTAACGGCTAGCATGGGAATTGAATCTCAATGCGAGCGCTGGGTGGAGGCCCGGTGGAGAGATATTGGGGAAATGAGGGGTAGCTTGCTCAGCTGGAGATAGTTGAGTGTGTATATGTTAGTACAGTGCAGGGAAGGGTCTGGTTGGGTGTGCATATAAGTGTGTGGAGCAGGAGATTTAGATAAGTATCTGGAGCATTTGGATATTCTGAATCTAGGGTATGACTCTGTGTGAGAAGCAATTTGGGTTGGAAATGCTTGGTGTGGGGGTAGTGATAGGGAAGTTATATATTATGGTAGGGAAAAGGAGGGGAAGGAGAGAGGGGACTCAGGGGAGGGGGGGAGAGAGGGGAATATGGTCCAACTACTGGGGGGTGGTACTGTAGAAGTTTAGTAGATGTGGGTTTGGTGTTGAAGATATAGGTCATTAGGTTCTGGAGACGGGGTTTATCCTCGGTGTATATGTTTGTAGAGTTGTTTGTAGAGTGAGTTTGTGGGAGCAGTTGATGGAGTGGGTGAGCTTTTGTGAGCGGGATACATAGAAAACTGGGGAGATTGAGGGCGGGGAATGTTGATCTAGTCATTTTGGTGGATTGTTTACTTGGATGTAGAGTTGACGGGGTGAGTATTGTAGTGGATACTCGGTGTTGTGAAATCAATTGATTCTAATAGACATGAACTTGATGGAGCTAAAAATGTTGAAGTATCGAGTTAATTGCATTGAAAGCTTTAGCCTCGAACGGTAGACTTGAGGCCATTCGCAACCTTCAGTGGCATCTTTGCTGAATCCCCGCATGATAAGTGAAAGTCTTCAATACCCAATATCCCCAAGTGGTTTCTGATTTCAGAGTACTTGCTGTGCTGTCAGTGAACAGCCATGCCTGGGAAAGCAATACCTGTTTGTCTATTGCCTGTGTCTCGGTAGCATGCTGTTGATTAGGCGGGGCGAGGATATTTGATTGGGCGGATGTAGGCAGCAGAAACAAACATCTCATTAATCTAACGTCTCAACAATGTATGCAAGCTTCCGGGATGATCTAATGTTTCATGTTGTGTGCTGAGAGCACTTGCTTCTGAGATTGTTTGGAATTATGTATTTTGTCCCACTCGGTTTTGCCCGAGTAGCAAGCTTTTCGAGACTATCCAATGACGAGAAGTGAGCATGAGATCAGATATTGACTATACCCACCCGTAGTTCTCTATTGTATGGAGTATACCGACGTGCTGGATACCAATCAAAGATAATACCGGGACGTGAGTAGCTCATCGTCCACCTTGGATGATCTGATAAGGGTCTCTCGCTTGACCTCACGGTAACGAGTTGAGATTCACCCAGATCCACTACCGTCGAATAGTGCATTGCATAAGTGCCGTCGAAACTTGGCAAGAGGAGAGACTTTTTAAGGGTCTAGATCTTAGGTCCGTCCTTAAGCACTTGCTCGTATGTGTTGTCAGGACAGAAGTAGGTCAGTGTCGGATATGCGGTCGAATATGCCGCTGCATTCGTCGGGTATCGGTGAAGTTATAGTACAAAATGAGTAGTGAACAGTGCGCTTGCCCTATCTGAGGATCCAGGAAGCTCCCGAGATGATGGATTGAGGTTGTGAACATGGTGGTATCATGTCTTGGAGTTTGTACGCGAGCATTTAGGGGCTAGACGAGCTGGGTTAGTGCCGCGCGAAGCCTAAATCAACACCCTGGGGATATGAAGATATTTTCTTTTTCCAGCACAGAACTTTTCTAGAAAGCTTCCATCAATTTCAAGGGAACTATTGAATTCTAACCTTCCGTTGTCTTCATCAGGGCAATAAGGATATGATTCTTGGTAAATCATGGTTCCTTAAGGAATAGGCTGAGTAGGACCTTCACAAAGGACTCGGAGATTTCGCACATTGCGCACACCGACCAAGTTTATGTCCTGAAACATCTCGATTGTCAGAAGCATTGACAGATGTCATTGCATACAGTAATGCGCGTATTAAACTCATCTTGACAAACAGTATCGGTGAGCCAAGGACCTCGACAAAAGCTTTGGAAAACAGCGGTGGTCTGCCGTCAGGACCACCCGGATCTAGAACTATGGGCCGGCCAACTCAATTTTTTTTTTGGTTTCAGAGCCAATGAAATGTGAAGCAGCTTCTGCGACCCTGCATTTAAATGCAATGTATTTTATGATGATATGGGCTGGAGGACACCGTCTTGGTAGGAACACTCGAAGAACTGAGGGACTACCCGGGAGGTAGCAATGATCTTATCGTTTTCTCCGACCGGAGGGCGTAAGACAAGATCCAATGCAACAAGGCATATTTTTTTGGTCGTCATGGGTACTTGCATATGCGTCCATCAGGGGTTTCAGCACGGATACGGATCCCAATTGGGTAGCGCGCACTGGACCCATTTGATCTGCAAACAAATGGTGCAATCAGTGTTGCTCATTCGTTGAGGTGAGGCTCAGCTCGTTCCTGAAGACGCCAGGGATTAAGAAAGGCTGTGCCACGACGACCACAAATTAGTGCGCTATCCTGATGACCATATTTCTGACGAAGCTGATGTCGCATTCCCTATTGAACAATTGTTGTGATACAGTAGGACATTATCGAAAACGCAGCTTGATGTCATGGATCCTGCGTCAGTTATCGGTGTTGCAGCTTCAGCTATCCAGATCGTGGGATTTATCGGTTCGACAATCCAAGGCCTCCACACATTGAGGGGAAAGTTCAAAGATGCCGACGTTACGATTCGTCTTATCATTAGCAAGCTTTCGACTATCAAAGCTGCAGTCTTCCAGATCCGCGATTGGGCCGAATTCAATTCAGATGACTCGCCAAAGGAAATTCAGTTCATGGATGGGCTGCACGTTGCGCTGGATGGATGCCAGGCAGCGATTGATGTTCTTGCAGAAGAAGTAAAAGATCTTGCAGCAGCGACGAAAGCACCTGAGAGTGGAGACTTTTTACAACTGAGCTTTAGAGCAAGAGTTGCGGCGGTGTGGAGTGAAGATACGATGAAAGCGCACGAAGATCGTTTGCACGGACAGGTTCAAGCTCTACAGCTCTTACTTATGGCTGGACAATGGTACGCTTCTCGAATTGAGATTCATACGTTCGCTGACAGATATTTCTTCGTAGCCGAGATGCGGGGGCACAAAGGTCACTGCTGTCGCTCAAGGAGAACAAGAGATTGATACAGAAAATCGCAGATGACACAAAGACCATTCGCGAATCCCAAAGCTCAGCAGCCTCTCAAGCTTCGAAGAGTGTGCGCCACTCAACAACACCCTCGATCGTGGGAGGAGTTTTATTCGACTTCGACAACACATTTGATGCGTCTGAATTATATAATGGCTTAAACGCATTCACCACTGAAGGAAATTCCGGCTCAGCTTTCATGATGCGTGGCGCTCTTGTAGGGGACTCGATTTCAAGCAATGATGAAGGTTATGAAACAGGAATATCACTGAATGATCCTCGATCTCCAACCGCATCGGATGCACTGCCGGAGGTGGTTAATTTCGATATTAACAGGAGTCGTGGTCTCGTCTCGAAGCCCGGTAGACCAGAACCTATAGTTCAACGGTGGCTTTCAACATCTTCATCGGGAGACTCCTCACAAAAGGATAAAGGGCTTGCGTCTAGCAAGAAAAGATTTTGGTCGGGACGGCTCGGTCGGTTGAATACATTTAGTTCGACAAGTATCCTATCAGGTTCCGACCGACAAAAGACTGTTAGCCCTAGTACATCTTTCACCCTAAGAAACAAACGAGCCTCGGACTCCAAACTCAGTCAGAGCATTGACTTTGGCTCGACTAATGGCCTTCAGACGCCCGCAATTGTACGTGCAGCTCAGGCGGGGTCAGGAGTGGAGATACAGGCACTGCTATCCAATGGTCACGACATTGAGGCCCGTCATGAACCTACTGGGAGAACTGCTCTCGCAGTAGCTGCCCACTGCGGTAACACAGATCTGGTCGATTTACTCCTTTTCGCTAACGCGAATGCGAACGTACGCGATACAGAATCTTGCACACCCTTACATTTAGCTGCTTCGAGAGATCATTTTGCAGCTATACAGTTGCTTCTCGACGAGGGCGCAGATATTGAAGCTAAGGATGGAAACGGGCGAACACCATTATGGACAGCTGCGCATGCAGGACATGCTAAGTCGGTTGAAGCTCTGGTAAAAAGAGGTGCAAAAGTCAATGCGCGGGCGAACGATCAGTGTACTGCTCTACATGTGGCAGCAAAGAAGGGAGATGTGCCTATCACCGAGTTGCTATTTCGTGCTGGATCTGATGTTGAAGCGAGAGATAGCCAATTTATGACTGCACTGCACCATGCTTGTGACAATGGACAGTTATCCGTGGTGGATTACCTCCTGCAAAAAGGTGCAAGCATCGACGCTCCAGGAAATGAGTCAAAGTCTCCACTCCACTTTGCAGCTGCGAAGGGGCATCTGGATGTTGTTCAATTCCTCTTCAAGAAGAAACCAAATTTCAGATTCACTTCACAGAATACCTCCAATCCTTTACACCTGGCGTCTCGGAATGGCCATGCTGAGGTTGTTAGTTTCTTAGTTGAATCTAAGTTTTCGCTCGACCATGGAGACAGCCAAGGCTTGACCCCACTCCATCTTGCTGTTATCGGACAGCACTTTGATGTTGTGGAGTTATTACTCAGAAGAAATCACATCCTCTTACAGAAGCATTGTAAACAAGGACGAACACCATTACACTATGCATGTAGATCTGATAGCGCCGACATCGTAAGTCTTCTGCTTAACGCTGGGGCAAACGCTGAAGAAGAGGTGTGGGGCGATAAAAGACGACCTATACATATTGCTGCAGCGAGAGGATCTACACGGATCGTGGATATTTTAATTAAGAAGAAAATTGCGATAAGTTCAAGAGATGCTAACGGTGATCGACCACTCGGTATTGCGTGCCAAAATGGCCATGTACAGATCGTGGAGAAACTGCTTGCATGCAATGAGCCTCTGAGAATGCGCATTCAGGATCGGCCGAACAAAGATTCTCCTCTCTGTATTGCTGCAAAAGCAGGCCACCTCTCGGTTGTTCAGTTACTCATCAAGAAGGGCGCTTCTATCAAGGAAAGGGATGAATTCGGTTACATTCCAATTCGCTACGCAGCATATTATGGCCACCCGGAAGTATTGGAAGCTCTCATGCAGGCAGGAGCCGAGCTTTATGACGAAGGGGAGGAATCCCATGGATGGGGATTCCTATTGATGCCAGCAACTATCGGATTCTCGGACTCGACTGACATATCCGAAGAGCGCAAAGATCGGGTTCGTCAGCTACTTGCCGAAATGGAAAGACGGCATTATGAGGGCGGTAGTACTCCAAATTCTACTAGTAAATATCGACCTGGCCCATTCATCCCTAGACAAGAGCTGGCGGCTCGCGAAATCGAACAGACAGCTGCTCGAGCGGAATTACCCACCGCAAATACCAAACCGGACAAAAAGTCCAGCAACCTACCTAACCTTTCACGACTTTCTCTCACCTCGCAGAGGCAGCGTCTGCAGAGGCCAAAGAGATACAGCAACCCGCCATCACAAGCTACGTCTACAAGAACATCTAGGAGCGCGTCTCCTTCCACCGTCACCGCTAGCCGTAGATCTTCGCGTCATGCATCCCCCATCAGCCCCGGTCGCGTGTCGCCAGAATCTAGTCTGCCGATGCATCCGGCTGATGCTGCGGCTTTGATTCAGCGGCGCCAGGCAGAGATAGAACAGTTACAGCAATACTTGGCAGCCGAACAGAAAAAGACGAGGCCAGATTCTTGGGAGTTACCGGATAGCAGTCCGGTCTATGAGCTTGCATGAATTAGCATGAGATGGATGATATGAGATACCCATGTTTGTTTTTTGTGCAATTTTGTGCATTTTATTTTTTGATCTAATTTGTTCTGATGCCCGGCGCGTCAGGAGTGAGGTTTGGAGGATACTATACCTAGGACCTCGTGCCGAAGCAGCTGGTGCTTGCTTGCGGTTTTAATGAAATGAAAAGTATAGATGGATACGGGAGTTGAAGATTGGGGGTTGCTGGTCTAGTTAGAAGGGCCTTTGCGAGGGATCTCTGCGTAGACGGAGGGCGGTCGGTCAATAGTTACTTCTTCTAGATAGAAGTCATCGAAACGGGAGATCATTCATTACCTGTGAACATATGCTGCAAAAACTTTCTAGAAATGATTTACAGTCTTGTCTCGTACGACGGTGACTATTTCTGATTGTATCCCTACTACGTTTCAAAATCTTCCGGGGGCTGGTGGTAGTGAAATTATCTTCTGAGTTACAAGTTACAACCATGAGATGTAGTGCAGTCTAAGGTAGAATCAAGGAGAAAAACTTTTATATTTCTTAAACTATATAAAGTTATATAATGTGACAACATTTTGACGGACAAGTGTGCAGTTTGTATAGTCTGAACCAGTTTGTATAATCTGAACCCTATGCTTCCCCTAATCGACGTAGAGGAAGCCTAGGTAATGACATTTTCGTGCGATATCATTGTCCGGAACCGAGATGTTTAGAACCATCTATAAACACCTCATTGCATGCTTGAGAAACCGTCGCTATGTTAACCACGGCCGAAAAGCCTATTCTTCCGGGAAATGTGAATCAAGAAATTTCAGAGCCAGCCTAGCGAGTCTGTGATCTCACTGATGCTACTACGTCTAAATGTCCTGTTCCTAATTGATTTGAAAAGAATCTGATCATAAACCATGCAAATAACCACTTATGAAAGTCTCACAATTCCGTCCCACTGGTCGATGCTAGCTCCTCAGCGCTTAACATCCACTTCATCATTGGCTAAATATCGAACACGTATCTACTTGCACTTCTGTTACACACCATATAATGACTCCCAGACTCCATTGTTTCTCAACCCGATAATAAAGCAGTTCCCTCTCCCCGACTAAACATCAAGATCGCCTTCTCCACCCCCCAACGCCCTGTATAGCCTCAGCCCCATCCCTAGTACGCAATATTTGGCTCCACTTTCCTAAACCTCATGGACTCACTCTGGGGTTCATTCTCAAACACCATCTCCAAAGAACCGTTCTCGTTAACCCTGATCGAAATGGGCTCTTTCATCGTTGCGAGGGTAGCAATTCCAGCACTGGTGTTCTTGATGTGGCTTGGAGGGCGTGTGTTTATTGCAAGCATGAAGAGCTCGCCGACAGTATCCCAGCTGCTGCTTGTCTCTCCGGTGATTAGAGTATGAATGAGGTATGTGGCAGCTATGGCTGAGTAGATTATGAGAACAATAATAGACAGAACAGTTGAGACTGAATCGATTCTGTAGCTGTAGAGTACGCGGGTGTATTGGATTTCGAATACCACTCCATCAGTGGGAACTGAAAATTGCTCAGAAGGCGACTCGGCATAATCAACTTGAGTATGGGTATTGTTGATAGGCGATATAGTTGAAATGATGCGAGCCAGCAAGAAACTCAGACTCCGGGCGGTGATTCTGTTTCTTGTGGGCTTCAATGATTTGCTAACATTCAAGATGAGCTCAGGCTCAATTATAATCGCCTTTTGCACTTTCTCGCGGGCTAAGAGATCGCTGAGATTATCAGTTATAGTCGTTCCAGTATTTAGAGTAGATCTTGATTCCGCTTTAATCCAAGAAGCACGAATTTGGCAAAAAGAACTTGACCATGCGTTGTTATGCTCGGGCTTGGCTTCGGAGGAAACAAGAAGTGTCGAGTTCGAATATGGCGAAAGTGACAATCTTGCAAATAAACTTGATGTATTCTGTTCGGGCAACATATTGTTTTTGATGTCTGATAGTGTGACAGCTTGGGCAAGGGCGTCATCAATTTCTGGAAAAGAATCTAGAGCCGGGAAAATATTGAGAGCTGTGTCTTCAGCAACATTGTTGCCGAACTTGATCACCCCGCTGCTACAACTCACTTCCACAAGAGGGTGAAAAAACTCGCCCACTATAGCGTCTCCAAAATTTCCATATGCTAAATATAGAGACCCAACTATATTAGTAAACAGTCCCGATGGTATAACTGTCGAAGCCATGCCAGTGGCGAGAGGAGAAAAATCACGCTCGAATGATATGCCTTCGGAAAATGTAGGCCCCTTTGCAGCAGTCTTTTCTTCCATGCCTATGGTGCTCATCTCTGCCACACGTAGACCGATAGACTCTCCAGAGAGGACTATGTTTTGGGTGCCGTAAGTCTTAAAACCCTGATATAGTAGCGCATCCATGGTCTCGATAGACACATTGAAAGATCTGCATAAGAAGTCAGGGAGAGATAGCCATATTGTGTTATTTGTACTCACTCTAGACTCTCGCTAAAAGTCTCCAAGTTGATACGGCTGGGAAATAGTGAGTTCGTACTAGTATTTTCTAAAAGATAGAAGATATTGTGAATGGTTTCGTTATGTTGCCTTGGAATAATCAAAACGGCGCTTGATGGCCCACTCAAGATTGCCACAACGATAATGCAGACGCTAAAGAGAAACAAGAATAGTCTTCGTCTCCATGGTTGATAATCCGATTTCAACTGAGCCCAAAAGTCCAATGACCACAGATACGAGATGTTTGTCGTGTGAATAGGTCCAAAGAAGGAGCCGAGCGGCAATCTCCAATCACCATTTAATACTTTGCTTCTAATGACACCAAGATAGATATCTACCAAAGAGGTCTGGATCGAGACTTCGACGAATTTTGCGACAAATTGCAATATAGTATTGCGGGACATGGTATAAGATGGGAGCACGACGCCTCTGAATGTCCATGATAGCATGATCAGTACAATCACCATGGGCACCAAATGGATAACGGATCGGACTAATGCCACCCGTCGATCTTTGTATATAGCAACCTTTGGCTTCTCAATCGAATTTCGCCATGTGAACAGCTCCTTAAATGCATGAAGCCAAAATATTCGGAGGAGTACTTGGAGATAACTTGAATGTCGTGTCCGTTTTTCTGTTGCTGTTGGCGTGGTCCATATTCGCTCGAAGTTTCCCGTTGGTTCGAATTCAGTTGCGCTTCGATTTATACATAGCGTTTTAACTCTAGCTGAGTAGCGTCGGAGTCTTCTAAACACATCCATCCTTATTGTATCCTGATAAACGGAACTTCTGATATACTTTTGTGATTTCCAAACGCTGGCCAGGACTATTCTTTGGTCAAAATAGTACAATGTAAGCAACAAGGACGATCGAGCACCTGCAAATGTCTAAGATATAGATTCCGAAAATGATCTTAAGAATTAAAGAGATTTGTACTACTTTTGAGAAAAGTCGGGTATTAGATTTGATAGAAAAGAAAAGAGACCGATGAAAATTATGAGGAACGAAGAGAGAAAATATCGCCACTGTGATACATGTCGTGCTACCCTCCGAGACTCCCACGCCGCAGCGACACACGAAAATGTGAAATTGAGAAACAAGAAAGGGGCTTGTGGGGGTTTTAGGTTATTTCAAGAATCGACTGGCGAATGAACTCGGGAAGCACTCGAGAATAAATTATAATAAAGTTGTGGCCATACTGC
Organism: Rutstroemia sp. NJR-2017a BBW; assembly: GCA_002946425.1. NCBI lineage: Eukaryota > Fungi > Ascomycota > Leotiomycetes > Helotiales > Rutstroemiaceae > Rutstroemia > Rutstroemia sp. NJR-2017a BBW. The sequence continues at coordinate 107,975 of NJPT01000023.1, forward strand.
GACGACCCCAATTCTTTTTAAATATCGAAACTGCAATCGTAAGGCTGTACCGGACGAAAGCTCATCTACCATTTATTCATCAACCTCACACTCCTCAGCCTCATCACCAGCAAATGCTTTCCTCGCCTTGCTCAAATTCACACTCCCGCTAGCAACAGCAAAAGTACCATTCCCAACTCCCGTCGGCTTAGCACTCACCACCGCCTCACTAGTCTTCACAACCGAAGAACCACCCCCATAGCTATAACTCCCCGTCGCATTACTCGCCCCCGTCGGCAGCGCACTCACACTCACACTCGTCGCACTCACAACCGCCGTACTCAAATTCGCCCTCAAACTATCCGTCGGCAAAACCACCGTGCTCGCCGCAGCCGTAGCATTGAATCCACTCGCTGTAACCGTACTCGTCGCATTGCTTGTAATATTCGTGCTAGCCACAGGATCCAAACAGCTATTATACAAGCCATCACAGAACGAAACCAACGCGTCGTCTCCACTCGAGCGACACGTATCGCGGGCAACTCCGCACGAGTTCTTGCACTGTGCGTAATCGGCATTGCATTCATTTGCCGGGCCGTCACAGGCGTAGTATTTCGATGCGCAGTCTTCGCCAGCAGGAATAGTCGAGTTGGTGGTGAAAGTTACAAGACAGCGGTCGTACAGCTGGAGACACTGCGGGGCTTTGGCTGCGCCGGTGCTGGTTGTGTTATCCGGACTGGTGTTGCAAGTATCGTAGGCGGTTGCGCAGCGGTTTTTGCAGGATGCGTCCAGGGCGGAACAGGTGTTGTCTGCGGAGTCGCAGGAGAGATATTCATCGACGCAGGATTTGCCTATGGCGGATGTGGCGGCTGTGAAGGAGACGAGGCAGGACGTGTATTGTTTTTCGCAGGCGGCGGTTAGGGCGGGGTCGCCGCTTGATTGGCAGATGTCGAGGGCGACGGAACAGGTATTTTTGCAGGCGGCGTTGTTGGCTGAGCATTCGTTGTCGGCGACATCGCAGGAGAGGTATGAGGATGTACAGTCAGGGGTTGAGATTGTGCTGTTGAATGAGACGAGGCAGTTGTCGTATTGCATCAAGCAAGGGGCTTCGAGAGATTCATCGCCGCTGGAGAGACAGGTAGAGTAGGAAGTTGAGCATGAGTTTTTGCATTGTGCGGCGGACGCTGAACAAGTGTTGTCCGCGTCATCGCAGCTCATGTATTTGGTGACGCAGTCTTCACCCGCGGTCGTAATGTTGGTCTCCCAGGAAAATGATACAAGGCATTGGTTGTATTGGTTCAAGCAAGGTTCGGCGAGCGTTGGGTCTCCACTTGATAGACAGGTCGAGTAGCTCGTAGAACAGTCCGTCTTACATTGAGCATTATCCGCGGAACAATCGTTATCGGCGGTTCCATCTGCTTCACAGTTCGTATATCTGGTAACACAGTCCGTGTTATTGGTAACCGTGTCGAACGACACCAAGCAGCCGTCATACTGCGTCAAGCATGCACTGTCGTCGGCATCTCCACTAGACAAACAGGTAGAATAGCTGATTGAGCAATCGTTCTTGCAGGTAGCTGACTCAGAAGCACACTCGTTCGCTGCACCACCATTATTGCGGCAATTGGTGAAGCTAGTAACGCAATCCGCGGACGTAGAGGTGCTGAAAGAATCCAAGCAGTTGTTGTATTGGTCCATGCATGCAGAATCGTCCGCGGCACCACTCGAGAGACAAGTTCCATATATGACTGAACACTTATCCTTGCACTGCGCATTGTATGAGTTGCAAGTATTATCTGCTGTTCCATTGCTGCGGCAGGTGCTGAACAATGAAACACAATCAAGGTTTGCTGAGGAAGCTGCAGTTCCGAAAACACTGAATGAGTCCAAGCAAGAGTTGTATTGGGTCATGCAGGAAGTCGAGTCCGCATCACCGCTCGTCAGACATGTCCCATAGATGGTTGAGCACTTGTCTTTGCATTGTGCATTGTAGGAATTGCAGGTGTTATCTGCTTCTCCGCTATCATGACAGGAGCTGAATAGAGAGACGCAGTCCTTTCCAGCGGACGTAGCTGCGGATGCAAAGACTCTGAACGAATCTAAACAGTTGTTGTAGCTCGTCATGCAAGTGGTTGCGTCTCCACCGTTCTGAAGACAAGATCCGTAGGAATCGGCGCACTCATTCTTACAAACAGCACTGCTTGATTCGCAAGTGTTATCTGCCCCGCCATTATCGAGACAGCTTGTGTATTGGGAGACGCAATCAGTGGAATTGGAGATTTGAGCGGTCGCCAAAGCGGCCACAAAAAGAAAGGAGACCGGTAGTTGAGGCCTCATAATGAGTGTCAAAAGAAAGAAAAAACGAATGTGATGTAATTCAACGAACGACTATGTTTGGACAATATTCCAAACGAAACGAACGATTCCAGAGTTATCAATGAGACGAATATAAAAGGGACAAAAATCAGAGATGGGTATATCCCACTGCGCCCGATTTAGCACACATAGTATGGGATATGCCGGCGTAAACAACACAGCATCTTTAGGTTGTTGGAAAATGTGGAAATACGATTAAGAAAAAGTCACCTTGAGTGGAGCAGACGCGTCGTCCAGGATGCCCCCTCATCACATACGAGGTATTGGATTCCGCTTGTGATGATCCTTTCTCATCCATTGGAGTCTGCTCAAATTTCAGCATATGAAGAATGTATAAAGAGCACTTGCTTTTCCCTCAGACCATCGCCACCATCTAGCCGTCGTCTCGTCGATAGTAATCAGCTCGTTGTCGTGGGTGCCGAGAAACCGAAACTGCGGAGGTAGAATTTTTTGGACAATTATGCGGTCCGTGCTTCATCGTACAAACAATTTCCGGGAATGCCGCTAACATGCATTTGCTTGACACCCGTACCCGTTACAACTTCGGACCGTCCACAAATAAGGCAATGTATTTCTAATTTTGGACAAAGTACGACGACATCATCCATAACACGCGTTAATATAGACTCTAGTCCATTGCACCACCCCTCCGGAAACAGTCTCTCAACCGTTCAAGGTGATATCTCCACAGTCGAACAGAGTTAGGATTTCAATGGGGAGAAGATTGACATCCCACAAAACTCAGAGCAGTGAGGTCATTCTCTCGACGCCGGTGAACAGACCATGTCTCGGAATCGGGTATGGGCATAATGGATTTCATAACATTGGGCAGAGCGTGACGATTATTGTATGGAATATACGGGCTGTTCTATCTCTTTCTCTATTCTTAAGCTCTAATATGGGTATCTACAGTACCGTATCGTACAGTCACTACGTATCCGCCCTTGACAGCTAGCACTAGAATTTGTATACGACTCTCAACTTCGCTTCGGAAGCTGTATCGAAGCAATATCTCTTAGCAAATGACCACCGCGTACCTTAGTTGTACAACTCATCTTCATCCATATCGCCCATCCCCGCATCCCCCTCATCGTCATCATAACCCATCGTGTCATCCTCATCATAATCATTGGTACCCAGCCCCTTCTTCCAATCATCTTCGGCGGCACCTCCCTGCTCTTCCTCCTCCTCCTCCTCTTCCTCTTCCTCTTCCCCTTCTCCCACGACACTGTCTGCTCTACTCGTAATCCCACTTGTCGCTGCACTTCCTGGCCCTGAACTGCCCTTTCTTCCCTTCCCAACCCCTTCAAACATACTCGCAATCGCCTCATAGTTAATCTTCTTCGACCAACTCCTCTGCTTCATCGCATTAACTGCCGCCTCGGCAGGCGTACTCGCCGCGCTCGTTTGCCCTTCCCCAATTCTCGGTTTCTTCATGCGGTTTCTCTTCGCCTTCGGGGGCCCATTCGCTGCCTTCCGCCTCTCAATCTCCTTTAGTTGTTGTTTGCGCAACCAATCCTTATTAGCATTGACCCAAACTTTTTCCTTCTTCGCTGCTTCTGCTTCTGGTAATATGCAATTAATAACCTCCGGGTCATCGGCAAACTCATCTTCCCCGATGAGTTGATCCATGCAGACGTATTTTTGAGGATTGTTGGCTTCGGCAAGGAGGAGATGGTACCGAGCACGTTTAGCGGCTTTAGCATAACTGAGGGCGTGTTCTGTAGTGTGTGGATCGCTAATCATTTCAGATATCTCGCGTTCGAGTTCTTCTTCTACCGAATTCCATTCTGCAGGCATTTGGACGGCTTTAGCTGCGGAACCCGGGGGGCGCCCAGGACCACGGCTTGTAGCGCGATTACGGTGGGCTAGCTCGCTGTCGATTTCGGTATCGGGGGTTTCGTCATCGCCGAACTGTTCAACAAGTTTATCAAAGGATGTGCCAGATTCATCTTCAATTGCGTCGTCGAGAAGTTGCGGATCAATGTTCTCATCTCGGGGTACTGGTATGGCGGGTATTGCGAATCCGTCTGCATCTCGTCGACCTTCGGCGGCGGGTGCAGGTGTACCTTCGGATGGACTACCTCCAGAAGCATCCGTTCTCTGCCTCTTTCTTGCGGGATCCGCATTCTCGTCATCCGGACTACCTTCTTCATCGTCAGGTATTTCAATAGTCTCTCCCTTACGCTTCCGTTTGCGTCTCCTCTCCTCTCTTGCTTTCATCTTCTCAGCCTTTTCCTTGAGGAACTCCTCCGACTGCTCATAGAATGAAGGAGGGTCATGAGCGGATTCTAAAAATTCATTGTTGAGGAATTCTTCCACTGTAAGAGCACTACTAGGCGTTCTTTTGAATTCGTCCAAACGCTTTTGGATCGTATGTGTGGTGACTTTGACGATATATACGACTTCGGTGACAGTTCGGCGGAAATTGTTCATACGTGCGGCGAGAATAAGACAAGCGCCACAGACACCAGATGGTCTTCTTCCCATGATCATCCAATCCAGACTCATTCGTTGAACCATACGGATCGCATCTTCCGCGACTTTGTGGGTCTGTTCGTAGAACTCGAGTTTTGATGCAAATCTCCAGATCAAATCTTCGGGAAGGACTGGGAGAATACCATCTGCAGCTAGAGAAATTTCTTTGTGAAGCTTTTTGAAGGTATTTCCAAGCTTGAACACGTTGACCTAAAGAAGTCAGAATGGCGAGAAGGAGGAAGTGTAGATAGACTGACTTGAATCTTGTCGGCAAAATCAATAAGCATGACTCTACATGGCTTCTCCTTTCTGCAAGCACTGTACAGACAAACGGCTGCAACCATATCGGTTCTCCGACCTTGAATGAAATTATTCATAGAAGCCAGCTTGAAGATTTGTACACCGACACTAACAACTGACTCTTGAATTGAAAGCTGGTTTGCCAATGCTTGCATGATACGTCTTCCTGTCAAATTATTAGTCGTGAAACATAAATACGTTGTTTTCATCACCCACCTTCTCTCAGTGTAGCCTCTTTATCTGATTCACCACCCCCAGCTCTTCGAAAAGCAGGACCCAAAGTCTTTGAAGCACCCTGATCAGCACCGACAAAACTTCCCTGAACCACAGCTGCACCGCTACTCGTCTCTCCGAATTGGACTTCAGCGACGATATTTGAGTCGTCAACGACGGTACCACAGTTATGACAAACACCATCCTCGATTTGAGGTTTGTTACATTGTGGATTGGGACAGGCACGTCTTGGTTTGGCAACGGCTGCTTTTCGAGAAAGAGCCGTGGGTGCTTGAATAGTCTTGATATTCCTTAAGGGGTTGGGACGCGGTGCCGCGGCGGGCGGTTTGGTGGGACGCGGAGGCATCGTGTAAATGTATGGAAATTTTCAGTTCCCCGAAAACGTAGAACTACCCCTCTACCCCGCGATGAATTCGCTCTTGCAACCAGAATAGCTGTTGGATCTTCGACTTATCGGTGTCTCCAAAGTAACTGGTTGAGTCGCCGTCGATACTCCACGTGATGGTAGTAATTGATTTGATGAATGGTATTGGTTGAGAGGTATGAGGTATCTTCGATGGAGATGAAGATGTTTGCGTTGAGTTTGGTGTTGTGAGTAAGAGGTTGCGAAAAAGATGACTGTTTAAGATTGTGCTGTTTGGTGCAGTGGTTTGAGAGGTGCACTTTTCGCGGCCTTCATTTAGCGAGGCAGCTAAGCTGAATTGGTCTTAGAAATGTCCGAAATTTGCACAATAGACACGAAAAACTCGTGTAATCTTCAGACAAAGAGATGAAGTTTGAACAAATTCACAAAAAAATAACCCAACAATAAAATAATGTAGGTGAAGGCAAACCCAGGTGTGAAAATGAACGACGTCTTTCCATGTTCTGTATATTAATTACGAGAGAAGCTCCGTGAAGTTTGGAGCTCCGGTGGTTTGCCCAGAAGGATCCGGAGATATCGAAGCTTACCGTTGCTTCCATTTCCTTTCTGGTCTCGAAAAGCTGCCCCTCATTCCTTATTGAGCCTCAGCGTTGGGCAATTCTTGACCGTCATAGCCAAACAATAGCTATTCTCCAGTATTCATAAGACCTCCGACCAATCAGCAAGACTTTCTTCGAGAATTCAACGTTCTCACGGCCCTAGTACAGGTTTTAGAGAGTGAATTATTACCATATTTCCATTTGGGTACATTAGTAGAGGAGAAACTAGTAAAAGCTCGATTATCATTGGACCCTGCTTTCTCGGGCCTATCGAGATAATGCGAGGCGGTGGCAGAACCAATCCACTTGCGAAGAAAAAATTCCGCCCAACGACTCGCACCAGAGATTGCGCAAACACATCTCGAGGTTCTACTATCTTCCCATTTCTCAAGACCACTATCCCCTCGTCTTTCACTCCCTTACTTCCTCTATTTCCCTCTCCCAAACTCCCTCTCTCTCTTTCGCAAACATGGCTGAGGATCCTATGAAGGGTTTGGAGCATTCTGAGGCTCACTACTTCAACAGGTAATGCCTCACTCTTTTCACTTGAGACTTTGCGTCAAGGAACTGATCGTGAGAACAACTGGCTAACATGAAAGTAGTTACAATCATCATGGTATGCGAATCAGATAACTATTATGACAATTCAAATGCTAACAGAACTGGCACCAAGGCATCCACGAAGAGATGTTGGTACGTACTTACTTCGCAGAACCAAAACTGCTTGGTATACTCCCGCAGACCTCACTAATCTCTGCGAATAGAAAGATGAAGTCCGAACTCGATCATACATGAACGCCATTGTGCAGAACAAGCATCTGTTCAAAGACAAGATTGTTCTCGATGTGGGATGTGGAACCTCGATTCTTAGCATGTTCGTATCCTTCAAGCATTTCTCTTCATTACTCGATCTAATACTAACCTTGCGAAAGGTTCGCCGTCAAGGCTGGTGCCAAACACGTCATTGGTGTCGACATGTCTACCATCATCGAGAAGGCCCGCGAAATTGTCGCAGTCAACGGAATGTCCGACAAGATTACATTGTTACAAGGAAAGATGGAGGAGGTTGAACTTCCGTTCCCAAAGGTTGATATCATTATCTCTGAATGGATGGGATACTTCTTGCTCTACGAGTCCATGTTGGATACCGTTCTGTACGCCAGAGACAAGTACCTCGTACCAAATGGATTGATCTTCCCAGACAAGGCTACTATTTTCATGGCTGGTATTGAAGATGGAGAATACAAAGACGAGAAGATTGGATGTAAGTTGTCCATTCTATTAATGCGTTGCGTAAGGTTCTAATTCTCGATAGTCTGGGACAACGTCTACGGATTCGATTATAGCCCCCTCAAGGCTACCGCCCTCACCGAACCCCTTGTCGATACTGTCGAGATCAAGGCCGTTGTTACCGATCCTACCCCAGTCCTAACACTCGATCTCTACACCTGTACAACCGCTGATCTTGCATTCTCTTCGCCATTCACCCTCGACTGCCGCCGTAACGATTTCGTACACGCTTTAATCGCTTGGTTCGATATCGATTTCACCGCTTGCCATAAACCAATTCGCTTCTCAACTGGTCCTCACACCAAATACACACATTGGAAACAAACTGTATTCTACCTGAGGGAAGTTCTGACCGTTGAGCAAGGCGAGCAGATTAAGGGTGTTTTGGACAACAAGCCAAATGACAAGAACAAGAGAGATTTGGATGTTAAGATCTCATACAAGTTGGAGACCTCAGACCCTCTCCGACAAGCCGAGGGAAGCTGTGAGTACAAGATGTGTTAATGAGTTCTCATCATGTCTGGAGGGGAATGGATCAGGAAGGAAGGAACTTTCGCGGCTGAGAGCGCAGTTCCTTCGAACGATGGAAATATTCGTTCTTTTGTGTGTGTTTCTTATTACACAACATTTGTTCAAAGACGATATGGTGTTTGATAAATTCGGGAAATTTGGCGTCAAAGATAGGAAGGACGATAGGATGATCGATCTACTCTGGTTGAGATCGTAAAGGAGTGCATGAACGCACTAGCATAACGGAGCATAGCGATGTATAGTAGCTGTGGTAGCTATTTTCCATCAATCTTTTGTTGATATTGAGATCCATGTTCACTGATGTATGCTGTTATTTGAAAAGCTAAGGACAATTACATTTTGAGTGTGAAATGGGCCAATTTGAGATTTGGATGCTAGGTCTTACCTTGGGAGAAGGAGTCCGAATCAGCTACCCCACGCATCTTTTTGAATACCTTCAACATTGCTTTGATAAGATGGCTCCAAAAGAGCCATGAAATGTTTCCATGTAGGCCAACCCCCCCTGGTCGCAGACTTTCCGTTTCCGTCGACAGCCCTATGTCACCCGTGCGCTGATTCATCCATCACATGTCAAATAGGCGTTCATCGCACTTTACTAAATTTCCCGTGGACCCGCATGCAACGTCCCGTCGATCCTCACCCTCTTCTATCTCCGGGTTCGAAACCATATTCATGGTGGGGTTGCAGTCGAGCAGGAAGAGTTGTTACTGGGTTGATTTTCTGCTGCTGCTTACTCTTTTGATGTGGGGAATGCGTGGATGTGTGGATGTAAGATCTTATGCATATCCCGTAACGAAGGGGGGATGGGTGGATGGAGTTGAGATTCAATGGTTTTATTGGGGGTAGCAACTTACTTGGAATTTGCGGTGCGGTGGAGGATTGTAGAGGATGGTATCGATTCTTTTGCTTGTATGACAAAAGTACGAGTGAGGCTTGAGGGAATGAGGGACGCTGAAATTATCCGTTTGATAATACATGAGGGGTATATTTCCTTCCTTGCTCCGTTCCAAAAATTTATCGTGAATGCAATCCCTCTAAGTGCCGACGATACACGGACGCCGTGCGCTCTAATGCTCTGTACATGAATCATACACCGACCAAGTATGCCTCCAAACAGATAAACATACAGATTGTATCGTCTCAGATACCCCTTGCCAAGTCCCCAAAACTGCTTGCTCTCCTCTCTTCCGTCTATGTCTTACCCTCATATAAAAAGTTTTTCTCTATCCTCTGGTTGTCTTTCCTGTCACTCTCCCTTCTCTCCGCCATCTCATTCCCACATCAACCGTCAACATCAACCCCCGCATCCCCCCAAACCTCCGCCAGCTTCGCACTCAGCAAACCACCCACCTTCTTCCTGCCCACCAATCCCCCCAACTGATCCGAAACCATCTCTCTCATCCTCTTATCCCTCTTTTCTTTCTCCGTCATAATCACTACAGCCGGACCCTTCCCTTTCCCTATATCTTTCTCTTTCTCTTTCTCTCCTACAGCATCCTCGGCGCGTTCGGCATATGCCTCCAAGAACCTCCTCGGCGTGCTCCACCGCTTCTGGATCTCGACTGCCTTTTCGGGTCCTATGCCTTTGGTACACAGAAGCATTTTCAGGAAGACGTCTTTGAGGGTCAGGATGTTGGATTTACTTGCTAGAGCTTCGAACGCTTCGAATGTAATGTGATGACCCATTCCCGCGCCTCCTGCTCCGCTCTTATCTCCCCCAGCCGGCAGCTCCCTCAACACAAGATGATTATTCGTCGTTAACACATTCGTCGGCACAACATACAACGGCCTTCCTTCGTAGATCTTCGTAAGCAACTTGTGCATCCTCTCAATATACGGTAGGGTCTCCTTCAAGCCATCCGTCTGCTTCACGTGAAACTTATCCACCACCTGAATCTTTGCTATCGACGTATCGACGGCCATTTCCCAGTTTTGGCGATGCTCCGGATCAAGTTGTATATGTTCAATCAAATACGTCACGTTCTTCACACCTAACTTCTTCAGCCGGAATTTCTGCTCGTCATACCGATGGTCTTTAATCGAGCTGATGAGATCATCGAGACGCTTGCGCTCGATTATGTGGTCGAGGATTATGGAGTTGGATGGGGAATCGAGGGTTAGCCAACGGGCTTTCTCGGGCGCGACTTTAGCTACCCAGAGGAAGTCGCCGAGGGGGAGGGCGCGCACGCTGTGTGGGATGGATCGTTCGGTGAAGTGGTCGGAGATGTAGTCGCGGTCTTTTTTGGAGGCGACTTCTCGGGTGTCGACTATGAGTTCGATGGTGAAGGTTCCGGGGCGTAGGATTATGGGGGTGAATTTGGGGAGGGAGGAGTTGGAGTCGAGGACGGCGCCGTCGGGTATGGTGGGGGTGTGGGAGGGTGGTTGTTCGGATGGATCGGGGGAGTCGGAGAGAACTTCGATTTCAGAGTCGTCGAAGGTGTTGGTAGTGGTGCTTGGTCCTGCTTCTGCAGAGACAAAATCTGCCATGCGTCCTTGACTTGGATCGCTACTTTTCTTCATACTTTCAGCTAGGTCCCAACCTTCTTCTGTGAGATAGTATCTTGTCGCGGGGTTCTTCTTCGTATATACCATATCCTTATTCACCAAAGTCTTAATAGAATCCCATGCTGTGAAGTACTTCCCAGCCATAGGTTTGGTGAACGAGGAATCGCAATGTGGTTGTGCCAAAGGGATAAGTTGCTCTTTCGTGATTCCTTCTCTGCTTGATCTAGGCAACGTTGCAAGAGCCAGCAATAGCGCATAAGCTCCCGATCTCAGTCCTGGCACATATGCTCTGGGCTTTTTCGCGGGCTTCTTCGATGGTCTTGGAGGCTCAGCATCTGAATTGTCGTCTTCGTCGCCTTCTGTCAGCGCGGAAGCAGTTCTCTTTCGTTTATGTTTCGGTTTTGAAGGCATAGCGATGCCGTTGTCCGCGCAATGTTTCTGAAGTTTCTCGGTCAACGTTTTGACCATCTTTTCTCCCACGCCTTGTAGTTCGATGGCTTCGGAAGGGTGTTGAAACATCTTGGAGCAAGCTTTCATTGAATCCCGCGCCTTCCGTAGGGTCGGGAGCGATTTGTATCCACGTGAACTGGCTTCTTGAACCATTTCTTCGAGCCATTCAAGTAATAGCGGATTGCCGCATGTGGTTGGAGGAGCCATTTCAGTGCACCGAGGGGCGAATGGCCGGTTAATGAAGCAATTGAGGGGTAGCGACTCGGAGGCAAAAAGAGGTTTGTGAAGTCGTTTTCTGGAGGTTATATTGACTGCATCGGGTATGATTTGGAATTTTCAGCTAATAGCCTTGATTATAAGCTGTTGAGTCGCACAATTGACGAGCGTGAAGGTGTAGCAGAAGATTGGTGATTGCGTGGTTTTGTTGCTCTGCTTGTAGAAGCACAGTCTATCTAGATAAGCCCGAACGCGTAAACAATACTAGCGCGGCACGTCTTCACGTGATAGAGCAAAGTAACCATATTTTGGGTTTCAAAATCCGCATCAAAACGAACTGGTATCTCCAATTAAAACAAAAGAGAGAAGTCACAAGCCTATCCTTACAGCCTCATTTTCCCAATGAGCTGCACAACTAGCCTACGCAATACCATACTCTGCTTTGTCACTCTCTAAGAGTTCTTCGATAAAGGTTATTTCGCCCAGACCCCCAATGTGCCAGTGGTGAGCTTCCCAGATTGCAATCTCATCCTCAGTTCGCAACCTTTTATATTCCTCATGTTCAAAGAGGAATCGATCATCCTGAAGCCACCAGTCAATCAATACAAGATCGATTGCGTCGTACATATCGCGAAAGTCCTCTCCGTCCACAATTTTAGAATATTCCTCTGCACCATGAGCTATATATTCAACAATAACGTGGTCATCATCAAACATATCTGCTTCACTGATCTTTCACGCAATCTGTGAATAGCTGATTGCATATCCACTTGCTGGGAGCTCTGGCTCCAAACTTTCTGGCCAAAGAACCTAAGTACATGCCGGTATCCCAGAGGCCATCTCCTCGTTTGGCGGGCCGCAAGTTTTCCGCGATATGCCACCTTAAACTACTCGTGGAAAGATCTTGAGTATGAGGATTATTTCCAGTCATCCTTTCCCAGGTAAGCCACGATCTATTAACGTCTGCAGCGAGACCTTGTGGAGCTCGTACTCCTCAGGTATAGCCCATTCAAAAACACTTTCGTAGGTGTACCATTGTGGCATCGGAAGTCCGCAGTCCTCTGCTAAGTATCTTGCGGAATGTATCCGACCATATTCACCAGAATCGAGGTCAGTGTTCATAGGGACCTGGATGAAAACGAACCATATATCTCCGGCGGGCTCGTCATCCACATGGTGCCTGTAAAACGCATGTACTAGCGTGTCGACGATGCGGACGCTGACCGATACTAGTGCTGTAGGCACTCGGTTGTCTCTATCCGAGTGTATTCTGAACTCCTCAAGGACGTCTGCATGAGTTAACGATTCACCTCTTGGCGTTCTACCGGAGAGGAGTTGACCAGCGCTGCTCTTGGAGTATACTCGAGTATATATCGTGGGATTAGCCAAGCCTTACATATAAAGTGTATAACAGAAAGCACTCGTGGTCTTTTCCAGTATTTCTAGTGAAATTCAGACGCTGCTTATGACTCGTACGGATGCGGGGAAACTTGAAAAGGCTGCACGCAGCCTTCAACGGCCATGTCAACTTTATGTGATTGGTTAGAAACCAACAGATTCTCCGGCTTTTTGTTGGACGGAACAATTGACCAAAGCACGAAATCTCACTTCCCCGCTGCTACAAGCAACCGATTGCGCAGGCTGGTATGTTATGAAACCTTCACTTTGATTAATTCTGCGCAATCCTCATATACGATAATTTATCTCTTCCAGCCCACTACAGATGCTACAGTTTAGCCATTTCATAAGAAGCACAAATAAGAATATTATCTCAATTTGCAGAGAAAGTCAACTAGCCCTGCAGTCTAGCTCTCCGCAAACTTAGATCTAGCACGGAGCCTTTTACCAAATACATAGAGAGCAAGTGTTCCAAAAATACCAACCACGCTCAAGCCTGCTAGAAGCGTCACCCCCTTGTGAACTCCCAAGTTAATGAACAGCGGTCTCGCAAAGACGATGCTTGCACCAGCTGTAGCTGATCTCCACACACTGTTGCCCGCGAACAAGCTAGCAGCATATTTCGGGTACGAGAATGGAAGATAGATGAACAGTGACTGCATTGTCCAGAAATGCCCGATGACGAAAATCCCGACACCGACAAGAGGGACAGACCAGTGTATGTTCGAGTCTGCTGTCCATGCGAACATGAACAAGCCAACAGGTAGGAGGCACGAGCCAATGACTGCGGGCACAAGGCGATGCTCCTGTTCACGGAATCCGTTGTTGATGTTGTCGGGGACCATGTAGAAATACACGTAGGCAAAATAGATGAGCAGAGCGACGATGACACCTATCAAACATAAGAGAAAAGCAAGACCCGTTTGGCCCAGGTTGAAGTCATAGAATGGTGGGAAGACCAAGGGAAAGACTTCGAAGAAGGTGTAGAATACTGATCATGGTTAGTGTACCACATCCAGGCAAGCACAAGCACGCTACTCACCTCCGTAAAAGTATCCAGTGTAGAGATTAACGAAGAAGATGGATGGATCCTGGAGCATGATCTCCATTGGTCGGACTAGTGCTACCGAAAGAATTTCGCTTGCTGTCATATTCTGCTGATCAATCTCACTCTGCGACTGCAATCGGTCATCGCCTGTCAACTTGCGAAGGCGTCGCGCTCGGCGTAGCAAGATGTTCGCCCCAGAAGTCTCAGGCATAAGAGTGAGGAGACAAATTAGCACCGGGGAAGAAATTCATACAACCTCCCACATAGACCACCGCCAGCCCTTGGCCATCGCAGCGAAGCCGCCGATCAGTGGTCCAATTGCCGGGCCGCACCATGCGGAGAGTACCCACCACGAGAGGCCATAAGGAATGTAAATGAGGGAGAACATGTCGCCTACAGTTGCGCCGCCATTTGCGAGGGCTGGACTACCAAAGAACCCGAGGAAGAATCGGAGAGCGAGGAGGCCGCCGAAGCCGTCAACTGTGGCGGTGGGAAAGGAGAGGACCCAGAACACGAGGAATGTTAAGTCTGCCAGCAGTTAGCCTGGAATTTGGTTAAAAGCCTTGTGGTGCTTACAATAAACTGGATTTCTTCCAATGGTAGGAATCTCAGTCAATGGGCTGAAAAGCAAGTCTCCGATACCATACGCAAGGACATAAAGCGACAAGCCCAAGGACGCCGCAACAGGGCTGATATTAAACTTCTCCACAACACCAGGCTCAGACGCAGCATATATTGGGCCAGCGCAGTACACAGTCCAAGTGTAGAAACAGAGGATGAAGACGACAAAATTCTTCTTGAGGGATGACCAGTTCTGCGGGTTTGCCGGGTCGTCGGTTGTGTACCAGTCAACGAAGATGGTGCCGTCCGAACTCTTCTGAGGGGCGATCGGCACAGATTTAGTGTGGTCTAGCTCTTGATCTGCGCGCATGCGTTCGGCGCTGTACGGTGCGGTACGGATGCGTACCACTGCTCCGAGCTGTTCGAGAGCTTCCAAGTCGGGGTCTTCATCTGTCAGCGTTTCGGAATGATGCGGCGTAACGATGTCGCCCTGTTCCAGTACTTCGGGGGAAACACTAGCAGGCTCATGGTGTTGCTTTTTGAAGTAACCTTCACTCTTAATGAGAAGGCGGTATTGGACGGGGAGCTCGAAATCAGGGAGCTCTTCTGGATAGCGAAGTAGTCTGTTTCCTGAGACGAGACGAATAGCCTGGCCGAGTGGGGCTTCTCTGATAATCTCGAGCATGATGGCTTCTTGATTCGCAACGACACTGTCGTTGTTGTGGAGACTCAGAAGCTCATTACTGCCGTCGAAAGGCTTTGAGCTAAATATAGTGATAAAGTGGTCTTGTGCAATAGAGGTTGAAGGCACGAACTGAATTGAATTGATACTGACTGGCACGGATGCAGTTGCAACATTAAGTATTACTTTCTAAAACCTGAAGGCATAGCACAATATCATCGAGCCCTATCAAGGGGCTTGGGACATCACAATTTCAACTTTCGGATCGGAATTTAAGCACAACACTTACTAAGTGCATAGAAATGTGAAGAATGGATTAGTGAACGTGAATCAACATTCACAGAGTTTAGTTCGACATCCTATCATACGCTGAGGTTCTCCAACTGAGTAAGCTTTCTATCGAGAAAACAATATTGCTTAGATATACAGCGACTAAGACTGAAAGCAGGGACAATAACTAATCACTCCCGGGACAGGATGACCAGTTATTTCAGGCTAACGTGCGGGCAGGAGCTACCATGTCCGCATGCACAGCAACATTATTGTTCGGCAGCGACTTCCGCTTCGGTGGAAGCTTGCAGAAAAACACTACTTTTCTCCCCGCGATACGTTCCGTAACTTAAACCGTTCATCACTGTGCGGACAGGGCATAAGGCTGGTCCGCATGCACAGCTTAAAGCTTAACTTACCTATCTCTTTGACTAGTAAGATCGGACGGGCCGCGAGTCTTCTGCAAGATGAAGATGCGGTTGCTGGTTTGTGGAAATCCTGTGAACCAGTTTTATGAAACTGAGATAGCGGCATTTGATGGCGAGGGGTTGATTGAAGAGTTGAGATTGTACAGTTGCTGGAGTCTAATTGCGTCTATTATTCAGCTGATGACAGGAAGGGGCCTAAAGCGGTTGTAGATATATAGGTTAGGTAGAGAAGCACTAGAAGTGATCTGGAACATCACAACATGGTGGTGTTGCGGACCTTAGCTTGAATAGTCGTAGAGTTTCTCTTTGCGATTGTATTGCCGGCTCAACCGCAATGCTCTATTGAAGACATTTTTGGAGCACCCGTACGGCGATTGTTATTTTAACCCGCTCGATCTATGCTTAGTATTTAGTATGACGTTGAGTGGCAGCTATTCTGAGTGGGGTTTGGTTGGTACGATGGAGTGCCGAATGCAGTACGACCACTAATAGTGGGGTAAGAGGGGTTATTCTCAATCTCCTATCTCCCCTCCTGAACAAAAGTCATGCTTTGCTAATTTTGGCCATCTGCTAATTTATTTTCTGTTCAACGGGGAAGAGAGTAATTTGACCTAGTCTTCGCTGTGCAGTGTTACACTTAAACTATACCCCAAAAGGCTTCATCGGCGGACACGGATTCCTGATGCCGCTGTGTTATAAACTATCACCGTTGTACCCATAAGCTTTTTTGCTTGCTTCGTTGGCGCCCCTATTCTGAACGCCTCCGAAGATACCGCACGCCCTGGCGTGACCTAATAGCGCCTCGAAACAGTGGATTAGCAACACGATGTTGCCCAGCATGAGCGTGACATCTCAAGCAATGAATGCTTGCGTCTTTTGCAAGCATGCGAAAAGAAAGTGCGATAAGGCCAGACCGGCATGCTCAAACTGTGCTCGGCAAGTGTTCATTACTCAAAAGACTCCGCAAATATGGAAGGTTAGACTATCGTGAAGCTATCAAGCTTGGGGAGAAATTGTGTATACGCGGAAGACAATGTTCAAACATCCTTCACCGATAACCATTGGCAGGGCATTCCTCTTTTGGGATCATGGAAACGCCCAAATTTACCCCTGACTAACTCCCTGCGTAGCATGGATCTGTCTAGCCATAACAGCCTTCAACAGCCTACTGTAGATATAGTAATGCGAATATTTGGCTCACTTAGCAGTATTGCTACTCTCTCGAGAGAACTCTTCATCAGAACACATCAACGAATTCTGACTATATCCAAGCTCAGATTTGGAAAAAAAATCTTTTATCTCTGACCACGACGCCTCGAGCTGACTTCGCTGCGTTATACTTGACTATTCTTCTTTTACAGCAAATACCGCTCGGGAAGGAATCGAACATGCAGTCGCCGCTTTATTTCATTATCAAGAACTTAATCACTTTGCTCGAAACGAAAAGCGATCTATATCTGGACCTTGCGTATTATAGAGTTCTTGAGTACATTGGTGAAAAGTGTCTTGTATATCCTCTGTTGACTCACCAGCAGACGGTTCTAGTTTCCCAAACACATGCATGACTCAGAGCAAGTGAAGAATTTAAGTCAAGAGCAATTCGGCATAATAGACAAAAGCAAAGTATAAGATATTGATATTCTATGCTCGCAAATAAACCGCAACCCTCGATCACAAGAAACGTAGTACATCAGGTCGACCCAAGCGCTCAAATTCTTGATCAGCTTCTTCCCAAATGCGCTCACGGTCTTGATCCCATGCTAGTTGTTGAAAGTTACTAGGCCAACCGTAAGTTCCTTCAAGAGTGTGTTTGATCTTACGCCGCTAGACAGACTGTCAGTACTTTTGATATGCTTTATTGTAAAACCATTGTCAAATCAAATGCACAATAAAATTCTGCTTACCATCCATTCATATTCAAAATCCAGATAACCGAGGGCATATTCCTGTATTCCAGGAGGAATTGTATCGAGAGACTTGATCTTCTGTAAATGAACACGAAGCCAGGTTGGAGCATGCCGAGGCCAGTAGTTTCGATAGTGGTAAGGATCCTGAGGCCTCTCCAAGATAGCCCAAGGTGGGTTCATGGCCTCCGTACCTTCGGAGAGGGGCACTACTCTAATCGTATCTATGCAACAGATGTTGGAAAGTCAAGCCGATAGGATGAGAAAATATGAAGTATGACCTACTTTCGTTTGTGTCAAGAATAATAGCACTAGATTCACTATCTCCAATAGCTAGCTGCACTTCATGAGGTAGTATATAACCCCGGGCCGAGTCTGGGCGTGGCGGGGCTTCACGACTGTCTTTTAGGCCAGAGCTAGTGGTAACCTCTATTAGAGAACTAGATTCAAACAGATTTATTTGGTTGATGTGATTTGGCCCGGGAACTGGTAGAAGGCGTATCAAAGATTTTGCCGTCTCAGAGATGCCGAGTAAGTTGCATAACGATTCGTCGAGATGGTGTCCACCTGCTGGTGCCCAAACGACCTCATTTTCCGAGACTCCTGAAAGTCGGACATAGTCTTGGACAATTTCATGAATCAGATTTACTATTTCATCCTCCTGATATGTAGTTCGTAGGTTGTAGAGAGGTAACCAAGTAGTCGATGGAGAGCTGCCGTCAGGTATGGCTACAACATCCGTATTGTAACTTCGCCCTTGTGGCAGGGTTTGATTAAAAGGTGATGCACCACCGTACGGAGACCAAGGAAATGCCATCATATGGTTAGTGCTCGAAAGTTGTGATTGAAAAAGATAAATTTATGTTGGTATAGATTGGATTGAAAAGTACAGTCTCGTACTCCAGAGCGAATAAGAATCGAAATTGAAGAAATGAAGATTGATGGATGCTGGGTTATTTTGCCGAATACCATTTGAATCAAAACACTAGTCGAAATGTGGTAACCATCATCCGAGATGTCAAAATTTATTTTCACCCTTGTCAGCTCCACACCATGCCAGCAACTTGCAATTGTACCAAACACCAGATGCCCAATCCAATCCGTTATACAAGCTTTTCAAAAGTTATTCCGCCTTCCGATCCTTCTCCAAAAAAGAGCTCCCCGCCCGCCTAATCCCCTCTTGCAAGCTAACCCGCGGCCTATACCCCAACACCCGCTTCGCCTTATCGATCTTATAAGTCCTCGTCATACAACTATACCGAATCCCCACACGATTCATCCTCGACTGCTTCCGTCCAAACGACATAATCCAGACCCACCACTCCGCAAAAATAGCCATCGCCAACGCCACAAACATTGGAATCTTCGTTACGTCCTCGCTGCGAGTGAAATATCCCGCTGCATTGCCAATCCCACGAGCAAAGTCCCAAAAGAGAATATGTTCATCATTGGTAATCATAAAGCCTTGTCCATCAACGCGGAGACTTTCATCCGTAACAGGAGCCGTGTGTTGACGCAGCAAGGCCTGGGCAGCGAGGATATGAGCGTCAATGACGTTAGTCACATAAGTAAAATCGAATAGATTTCTGCCGTTGCCGATTTGGTATTTGAGTTTTCCTGCAGCGGCGTTTTCTGCAAGTGATCTGGCTGTAGGTTCGTTTTCGCCGAAGATACCGGATGGACGAATGCAGGCTGTAAGGAAGCCTTTCCTCGGGTTGTTGCTCTCGAGGACAAGCTGGTCGGCGAGGGCTTTGGTGTGGGAATATATCTCCTGCTGAGTGGGCAGGAAGACTAACGGGAATGTCTCGTCTGCTTCGACTAGGTCGCTCACTGCGTCGTGGATGACTGAGGCGCTGGAAGTGTAGACGAAGGCTTTAACACCTAGATCCTGTTATTCTGAAGTCAGCATTCTCTCGTGATCGCCTTCCCACTTGAGATGAGGCATTTTGAAATATGTCATGCCATGGTAGCATCCGTCATCCGGCACGGCGCGTTCTTCAAAATTCTGTACATACCTCTGCACATTCAAGAAGGTTCCTTGTGCCTTCGACATTAACTCTAATGTACAATTTCAAGTCCAGCAGCCCAGGCGGAGGCGATGCGGTATGAATGATGACTTCGGGTAGAGGGGTCAACCTCTGCAGCGCGGTCTTGACCTGATCTTTGCTGGTTATATCAACATTGTAGTATTCAACTGTATCGATACGATTATTCTCAGTCCGCACGTCGAAGACATACACATGATGTGGCGGTGAGCCAAGCCGGAGCAACTCAGAGACCAGACGGTGACCAAGAGCGCCACAACCTCCAATGACTAGCACAGATTCCATTCCTGAGAGTGTGAAATGTCTTGATTTTGGAGGAACACCGGTGCGAAAGCGCATGAGAATATCCTGAGTTGCGAAGTAAAGTTTTATGTTTGGGATGGAATCGAAATCTGCGACGTTCAGTTGAGTTGCGGAAGGTTACTGGGGTGCTCTACTGTAGGTCTGCGATAATGCGGCGCGGGAGTGGGTACAGTGGGGCGGCAGGGCTTCAACGGTGCGGATACGTGCTAATTTGTGCGACAGGCACAGGGTACCCGTGGGCCAAACTAGCCAAGTTGCGATAAAAGGGGATAGGTCTGGCTATACAGAATAACACGATGCAACAATTTCGGACCAAAGTAAATATACATACATCGGCGGTTTGCTACTTAGTCGCACGAACTTCTTCTCCTGAGTGCTACACAAGGAGATTTGCGGGAACCGGAATTTTCCCGTTAATGTTTTAGATTGTGCCATGCGGCTAATAGGTTTATGCTAACGATGCAAGAAGACCATGAGATATTGTAAGATGCCATGTCTGTGAATCAATTGGCGTCGCTACCGCCTCCCCTATCAATAAGCAGTTACACACGCTTCTCCTGACCCTAGTTTCCCTTCTTTGCATCCTCTTCCTCATTCTTTGGAACGCTCACGAAGGCCGGCACGACGACACTATTCAGATTTCGGAATGCCTGTTGCCGAAGAACGTTAGCAGGTAACTCAGCCAAATCTCTCTCTTTCCCTTCCATCAGCATCCGCAACCATATCTCCAACATCTCATGCACTTGCAACAGAACCCCCCTCCCCCAAAAAACTTACCCTCCACCACCACGTCCACCAAACCAAACTCCACCCCCACCACACCCAACTTTCCACCCACCACACCCCCCTCCCCAAAAAACTAACCTTAGCAATCGCCCCCTCGGGAATCTCCCCATTCCACCTATCCTCCACCTTCGTAATACTCCCCTCCCCATTCTCCCTCTCCGTCCAAATCCTCACCACACTATCAATCCGCTGCTCCTTCCCAATGCCCTTCACCGTATACTTCGTGCTCAGATTCATCTCGATCGGATTCCCCGCCGACACCACCTCATGCTTGAGACGCTCGATCGACGAGAACGCCGCTTGCAGACCGTACCATTGCGCGGCGTATTGTTTGCGGCCTTCGGCGATGGTGAGCGGGTCCGCGAAGGTGGCGGTGTCGGACCAGAGGGAGAGTTTTTTGAGGGAGGGGCGGCCGGCGAAGAGCTGGGGGTGGGGTGGGGTTAGTTGGGGTGTTGTGCTGTGGGGAAAGCAGGGGAAGAGAGATGTAGTGGAACGGAGAGGGGAGATAGAACATACGTCTAGAACACTTCCTACAACAACTCGCTGTCTCTCGCTTAGATTAACACCAGCAGCTGTACTGATGTTTGTATTCTCAATCCCGAGATCACTCGCAGTGACACCCGTGCCCGACCCACCAGCGCGATTCTCAGTAATCGAGTCCGCTGCAGCAGTCGAGACCGGCGCTTGGGAAGGGATTCCTGTAGACATTTTGGACGTCTTGTGTAGAAGTGGACGATTGAATTTCGACGCCTGAAGAGCAGATTTTGGGAGTGAGAAGAGAATTGGAGAACGCATTAATTATTCGTGAACGTGAATCTTGAGATGTCAACAGAAATGCAGAGGGACACAACAGCGGGGAGAAGTCAGGCATTTTGATAAGATAGATAAGAGCGATCGGGGTCGAATATAGCGCGTCACGACTTCGGGACCCTTCGATCTCTCCTGCAGCTCAATCGTTCCTGACAGGATCCACGATCGCTAATGTTGACATCATCAAGTGCGATATGCGATATCCGGAAGGGGAATAGTTTCGTTCCCCCACATCGATATTCGCTGATTCCCATTTCCCATCGATTCAGATCAGCCACAAACCTAATTCCGCCATAGCTAGCTCGATGAACTACAATTGGTCAGGGCGCTAGTTGTAAACCTCCGCAGAACTAACAGACGACACGCGCAGAGGAGCAGAGGAGCAGAGGAGCAGAGGAGCAGAGGAGCAGATCCCGCATTCGCTAAAGGTCTTCTTGATAGACTGATAGACCACTTCCTCGGCTTGTGGGGACTTGTTCGGCCTCGTATTTGCTCCGAAATATGGTCACAAATTCGGCCTGCTCGGGATCAAAGGTGGGTCTCTCCTACCTTTTGACAGGAGGAAGGATCCGTAGCAGCCACACTTCGCCTCTCGTCTCGAAGCTCACAGTCGTGTGCTCCCTGGTTGTAGCCACATCCAGGGCGCTTATGGCATCTTGGGAATGGGTTTCGAGAATGAGTGCACGAGAATTCGAATGGGTGCCAGTGACCGACTTCCGTCCCAAGTGGCTCCGGTACGTCTAAGTGGTCTACATCTCGCATAGACCTATCGAAACCTCCATTGAACCTATAAGAGTCTCCCTTAGTCATATCAGAGGCTGATCAGTCACCAAGTGAAGTTGAGCGCTGATATAATCACAACACTGTACTACCGCATTCTCGAAATGGAAAGAAGTCTATTCTAAAACATCAACGACTATAGGTAAAATACACGATAACTCAACAAGCGCGACCCTGAACACAAAATCAAAAGCATTTTCCTCCTCCAAGACCAATCGAAACCCCAATAACTCGTAAATTTTGCATAAATAATCCATACATATATTTCCCGAACCCAAACATCTAGATGCACTTCCCCGTTGCGTGCGTGCGTGCGTGCATCACCATTTAGTTTTTACCGGGTGTGCAATTAATGCAGAGAATCGCGCCTCCCTGATTATGGCAATCTATAACACCTATGTCAACATACATCCATCCCAAAGAGGGGGATCTCATCAAATACATACTACCATCGAAGATCTCCCCAACCCCATTGATCCAAAACGAGCATGGTGTGTTCTCGAGCACGATCTGGGATGCGGTTGCATTTGTTCCATTTACGGGCTGTGGGGTGCAAGACTCGT
This sequence comes from Rutstroemia sp. NJR-2017a BBW, assembly GCA_002946425.1. Lineage (NCBI taxonomy): Eukaryota > Fungi > Ascomycota > Leotiomycetes > Helotiales > Rutstroemiaceae > Rutstroemia > Rutstroemia sp. NJR-2017a BBW. Next base: position 130,875 of record NJPT01000023.1, read on the forward strand.
GCACCCAGGCTACGAGAAGAAGAAAAAATGATCCGTCAGTTCAGTTCCCCGAATCTCTTAGGCTGGAACGAAAAATCGCTGCGAGGAGAGGATGGAATCACTTACCGCCGCGGACCTGGGTGAAGAAGTTGTTGGCAATCAGGTGTCCGTGGCCGTCGTCGCTCCACGCATTGCTGTTGGCTGCCAAGAAGAGGAAGGCGGGGACGAGGATGAGTGGGAAGTTCATTGGGAATTGCATGGTTGCTGGGGTGTTTGGTAAATCGTTGGATGGATGAAGGGGTTTTCTTTCAGGGTTTTGTGTCTGAGTGTGGAGAATATCTATTTGGATTAATGGGCAAGTTGGATCGTTGGATAGACGAATGAATGATAGACGAATGAATTCCTTGCCGAGTGGAGTGTTTGAGTGTGGAGAATGTCTGTTTGGAATAACAAGAAGGTCGGTTTATATAACTTTGTCTGTTGTTAACCATCGCAATCGTATTAAACAACGCCGCAGTATTATGTAACTTATATGTACGAACCGGCCATTTGGGTTCGAGCACAGGATGGGATTTACACAACTATGTAAAAATCCTAAGTAATGAGCCTCATTTCAGGACCTTAAGTGTCAGATCCAAAGTAATGGGCTTCATTTCGGGACCCGAAGTCTTAGATCGCGATCCCAAGTTCTGAATCCTTTCCCCAAAAGTCTGTCATAGGGCTTCATTTCAGGACCTTAGGTGTTAAATCTCAAGTGACGGGCCTCATTTCAAGACCGCTAGCTCCGAATCCTTTCCCCCAAAACTCCGTCAAAGATGTAGACATCTCTCTCGTACGCCGACGAAAAGTCTACGTCTAAGCCGAAGCTCTAACAACACTGCCATTTTGAAAATGAAGGACGATACCATTTCCCGACAATAGCGATCAGATTCTTGGAGCCCCGACTCACATTCATTTATTAGAGTATAGAAACCACCGAGCACAATGAATTCATTCCCCGCTCACCAGCAACCAAAGCCGCAGTTCACCAGGCAGAGTCCGCGAAAAATCGCCAAGTCCCCCCCCCCCCCCCCAAAAAATAAGCGCGCGCCCAATCGCTTTCGAGTGATCCTTGAAGGGGCGGCCGACATAGCTCTCCCGACTAGAGTACTCTTCGGGTAATCCTTGGGCCAACGGCCTCCCTAGCCGAGCGTCTCGCAAATGTAACACGGCCGCTAGACACGCCCGTGAGGCATATATGTAAGCACATACATGCTGAGTATCTGACAATTTTTAGGTGAAGATAATTTACGAGATTGACATCAAGCGTACGATGGGATTCATATTTCATCGTATGTGCTGCCAAGACACGGAGGCTTGCCGGCCTGATATGATTGTCCTCTCTCTGTCGGATTATCCCCATCCGCAGGGCGAGCTTGTAGACGAGCTACTAGACGAGCATCGGAGATATTCTTGACAACATAATCGAATCCAAAGTATGTAATGAGGCGCAGTTCTGTCACTTACTTAGGAAGCCTTCCGATATACTTTCAGTATGATAACTTCACAGCCAGGAGTACTTGGCACAGTGCTCTACTTGAGCCTTGTCTCGAAGAATTTATCGACTTCTAGGGTTAATTTGCAGGTTGTGCGAGCATGATGTCGCACAGCTGGCTAGTTCTTTCAACCCCCACTGGAATGTTGATGGGATGTTTCAATGTACTGAATTCCCGAGAAAATTCCAGAATGTCTTCTTTTAGACTTCGTAGTCGGGTATCTGCACATCAAGATCACTTACTTGGATCTTACACAAGAAGAAGTCTATTCATGAGTAAAGCAAACTTTTGATTTCATGAAGGTAGGAAACTCTGAAAAAGTAATAACGCTATGCTATCATACGTTCCTTCATCTCTAATTTCCTCTCCCGTCTGTACCGTAGTCCCATAAAGTCATCCATCATCTCACAACTCCATTTTTTCGACATTCGTGATCTCATATCTGCACTATTTATGTGCTACCAGTATGTATTCATAACCCTGCTGGTCTTTTCAACCCTTCAAACTTCCTTCAATCTTACACAAAGCCGCAACCTTCGAAGCAAGATCATCTGCTTCACTACGCGTCGCTGCTTCGGCATACACGCGAAGTGCATCCTCTGTGCCACTTGCTCTGGCGAATGATCGACCGTCCTTGAACTTGGCTACCAATGCATCGATTTGTGCTTGTGTACCTTGTGGTTCGACCAATTTTCGCTCAGCATCAGTGGTCTTGAACATGTTTCGGTCAGCAACCTCAACACGCACAAGACGGTTGGGGAGATCAATGTAGGTAAGATCCCATTCTTTTGGTGTCCAAGACTTGTGTGCTAGAATTGTCTCAACAAGTAACATGTCGGAGAGAGCATCGCCGACAGTTTGATTGATCAAATCAGTCAGAGCACGGAGAGTTTCTAATGCGGTGGCTTGAGCGGGTGATTCGGGCTCTTTGGTAGCAAATGCCTTCAATGCTTGTTGGGAGAAGACAACAGTTCCATGCCCATTAGCCTCAAAGTAGACACCAACATCAAATTTGGTAGCTGCGTGATGCAACCATTTGACACCAGTGGGAGTGCACACGACGGGAAGTTTCAATGTCTTCTCAACGTACTTGGTACTGGCACCATTGGCATATGCGGTCTGTACCACGCCAATGTTGAGCTGATCTGCAAGTCCGGCTTCTCGTGCAAGATCACCAATGAAAGACGCTGCCAGGGTAGCGATTCTGTCTCCATCCAAAAGTCTAAATCCATGATCCGGGTCATTGTAATAGTAGATCAATCGGTCCGCATCTCCGTCCAATGAACAGCACCGATCATTGTTGCCGGCTTTCGAGGAAGGAGGAGCACGTTGCTTAGTCTTGACGAAATCTGCACCACACTGAAATATGTTAGTATTGTAATGTTGAAGAGTTATGTGTGTATCATGAGAAGTAAAGTTACGGAAGGAAAAAGTAATCACTTACCTCATGGTTCAGAGACTCTGCCTTCACGACATCGTCATTGACAATCTTAATATCAACAACACCTTTTGGCAGATACTTAACCAACTCTGCCAATTTTGGTCCTCCAACACCATTGGCACAATCAACAGTAACAGGCCCCGTAGCCTTCTTGCCTTTCATAGCCCTAGCGAACGCCTTTGCCAACTTCTCGTAGTATCCCACCTCACTAACATCGCCATAAGCCTGCGGAGTACCCTCTGTATTCGTGCACCTAGTCAAATAATGCAATTGCGGAGTTGTAAGCAACTTGTAATCCGTATAATCCGTTCCCGTAGCCTCCAGCGCATCTACCAGCGCAGCAACAAGCTTCGGGCCCGATGGTCTAGTATCTCTCGCATAGATGACCCTTGCTGGTGTCTCGGGATTGATCTTCAGCGTCTGCTCCAATTTATGATACACCTCGGCCACATCCTCGTTCTTCGCGTTCGCCAATTCGGTCGAGTATGCCTCCCAGCTGTTCTCCAACATCTCGCCCATGGGATCGACGAGCTTGACACCGTTGTCTTCGGGCGGGTTGTGCGAGGCGGTGATCATCACGCCGATGGTTTGGCCGCCGAGTTTGCGGGATCGAAGAGCGGCGACAAGTCCGACACGGAAGACAACTGAGTCGAGGAGGTTGGCCTTCATTCGGAACCCCGCAGTTCCATATTGGAAGACGCGGTCTGCGGGCTTGGGGTGCTTGTTGGAAGCTTCGAGGATTTTGGCATCCATGATTGTGTGATTGTGGCTTTTTCGGGATGGGTGTAAGAGGAGAAGCAGGTACGTGAGTTAAGGAGGGGATGGATGGATGGATGGATGGATGGAGAGATAGACAAGGAGGTGGAGCAATGTCTTACGAAAGAGTGAGCCTTTTTCTGATTCCAAGAAATGTGGAGAGGGTGCTCTCGTATGGATAAGTCTCAAATATTCACTGCCAGTGTGCAAACCAAAATGCGAGATGAAATTCTTGACACTCTTATTACCTGATATTTATCTTGGGACGTACCATAGGGGGTAGGTATGCGTTGGACATAAAAAGGTCAGTGGATAACAAATTGGAGGGGCGCAATAACTGCTATTTTTGTACCGACCGCCTTGGATTCTGCCCTGCATAGAAGTGCATAAATACAACACAAATTTTTTAAGACTTGCATAAATACTTTCCTGCTTATTGGTTACCGGCCATGCCCTTGTACAAATTTGCGATATGGCGGCATTTGGAAGACCATAATACAAGTGAAATCTGCTCTAAGTTAAAGATATAATAGAAAATAAGTTGTCATCTAAGGCAGCAATCATGAAAATACCGAATGCTGCACACAATTCGGAACTCCATCGGCGTAAGTAACCCAATTACATCGCTGCAAACGCTTCAGTTTGCTGCTCACACCAATCCCAGAAGTCAGCTGAAAGACCAGTACCTCCTTCCTCTTTCGACTTCATGCTCTGCAGTATATCCTTCCTTGGATCTGTATGCCATCTCCCCCATGGTAAAGCACATTTTCCACCATCCTCACACTTGACATCTGGACTTAATCCAGCCCACAGCTCCGTATAGGCGCCCATGATAGGGTCATGTATCACAGGCGAACATAGCCATTTAACTAGGGGGATCTTATTTCAGCCATCAGTTCTGCATTGTCCAACGTTCTGTGTCACACAGACGAGTCCTTCGTTGCGAGTGCCCTTGTCAAATTCAGAGGCTAACAGCCAATTTCCTGCTTTCGACGAACTGTAGTTGTAATTTTTGTCTTTGGAAAAGTTGCCAGAGATATGCTCAGAAAGCAACAATCCGCCCGGAGGTCCAGCTACGTCCACGATACAGGAGGATGTAAATACTACACGAACGCTAGCGGTGGGCGACGCCTTTGCGGTATGTAGAAGGATTGGAAGCAGAAATTTTGTGAGGAGAAACGGTCCAAGACAGTTGACTCCCATGTTAGTTTCGTGACCTTGTGCGGTTGTGCTATCAGCAGGAGCCTGGGCGATACCTGCGTTGTTCCAGAGAACATCAAGTCGGGATTCCTGAGCGAGGAATGTGGAGGCGCACGCTGATATGGTTCTGAGGTCGCTAAGATCGACGCGAAGGCTTTTAAGATGTCCAGAGCTTTTTGGAAAGATCGATTTTATCGTAGCTATTGCGGCGTCGATCTTGGTAGTTGAACGACTTGCAATGTAGACAGTGCCGCCACGAGAATATAGTATCTTGACAAGTTCTAGACCAACACCTGAATTCCCACCTGTGACGATGAACACTTTGCCGACGAGAGAAGGAACATTCTTCTCTGTAAAAGTTGGCTTTGGTGGAAATAGTTGAGTGAAGATCCCTCCCATTTTGAGAATTGGTAGTGAGTGATGGATTGTACTCTAGGAGAATGTGACGGTGCTTGAGGGTTGAAAAATTAGTGAATGAATGGATGTCGAGTGCATTCAGTTTATCCTAAGTTCTTATAGATAATGGAAAGAACAAGTTGGGAGACTTAATGGTAAGCTAAAATCATTTCTTGTCAGAATGTCATCCCAGAAGCGGGACGGGTGACACTTGACTTACTATCATATCGACGTTATGGTCAGAGCTGCTTCCCCTCTCTGACCCCTCCAAAAATTCGAAGCACAAAGCATTCCTTCATCCACCAAAAACCACCACTTCTTGACAAATTCCGGACTAAATTCCCACGCCATTGGATCCCAAGGCATAGAACCCCACACTTTGATCTTACCCATCGACATATCCTGCACGAACTCAAGCTCATTGATAGCCGATTGCGAGTTCAGAAGCCGATCTCGCATAGACGGCCAGGGCAGCATATCGACATACGGCTTGTGTGGAACAACTTGCTGCTGTGAGGTTGGAACAAGGGATGGAGGGAGGTTTGATTTCGAAGCACATATATTAAAACCCGAGCTCTGCCCACAAGCAATCTCGAGCACTTCGGCAATACGCACGAAGGCTGCCCAGGAAGTCATATCATGCATAAACATGAAATGGTTTTCTAGAGCAGGATCTAGAGGTACCTGGCCGTGGTCTGCAATTGTCTGATTGCTTGTACATGGAATGACCGAATCTGCAGACTGTAATTGTAGCGACTCGGTAGGCTGTGGTCCATTCTGGGTGGTTAGATCCATGGAAGGTTCGATTTGAGGTGGACTTGGCGTTAATGCTGCCTTCTTTCGTCCATGATTAAGCTTGGACCCTAGGAGTGTGTCAGAATACTCAAAGGCGAAGTTACAGTATGTGGTCAACGACTCAACGCACTTCTTGCTCGTTGCGATAATCTGTTCTGGATCCGCTTTCGCTCGCTCGGCTCCAGTATGCTCGTCCAATCATCCTTGGAGGATTTAAGATATGGTTTCCAGGTAGGGTTCATTGGTGACTTGCAGCTTTCCATGGCGACCTACAATCGAAGAACTAACAACTATGTCTGGTCTGTTGTTGTCGTCGTTTTCGCAGTCATGGGTGTAATATGTGGTCCCTCGAATCGACATAGGCCAAGCACAGACCAACTTTCTGACCTTTCTGACATTTCTGACCTCCTCCTATCGTTTCGAGTACTGTGCAGATATTGCCGTAAGCTTGGTGATGTGGCTGAAATCAAATCTGGGGCTTCAAGCACAAGCCACAGCGGGGCAGTTAATCTCCGTCACCGAACATCTGCCATCCTTCACTATGAAGCTTACTAGAGAGATATTCTTCCAGATGTGACCATGACTACGGAAAGACCTACGTTCCATTCTAAACACAACTGGACGCATTGATTACTGACGTCCACTCTAGTTGACAATTTTAATACAACGAGACTTAACAGGCGCCTTGGAAAGCAAATGGTCTCTTTCATTTTGCTTGGATTTCTCATCATTCTGACCGTCAACATCCCTCTTATATCTCCACAGCCTTAGTCGCATCGAACGCAAATCGTTCTCGGCCAAATGCTCCTCTCTCCTGTTCATAACCGCGTTGGTTGCTCAGAAGCCTAACCCCATTGGCTCTCACTTGTCCGAAACTAGATATCCAATGGGTATGACCATGGATCCAAACGTCTCGATTATCTAGCTGCGGGAATTGAGTCTTGACCGAAGTATGGTTATATCCGTTCGTTCTTGGCTGTCTGACACCATTCAGAAGGTCCGTCGCATAACGATATCCGACCTCGTCATCTGGCTGTAGTGCAGTTAAGATTGGATCGAGAGTTCCACTTTTCGACGGCGCATGGTGTGTTATGATGAGAATATGCGAGCCCGTTTCTCTCTCATCACTGCGTATTCTTGCGACCTGCCTTTTCAGAAACCTTACTGAATCAGCATGGTTCACATTTCGACGATTCGTGTTCTGCGTTTTATCATCCCATATATGCCCGTCAGGGATTGAAGTCCATAGCGTTGCTCCCAGAATGACAACCTTGACACCTTCCTCTCTAACAAACGTTCTATCGTTGTCCAAATATTTCAACTTTCCGCCCATCGCAGGATCTGTTGCCATATGTCTTGCAATTCCTACTCCATCCCGCCAGCCAACACCTGGTTCACCGTCTGGACCATGGCTGAACTCGTGATTGCCAGCAATCCAGAACACAGATTGAATAATTGGCTTTTGGCACATTCGAATTAAGAATCCACGATATCGCTCTCTATGAGCAGGATGCAAGCTTCCATTATCTCCGGCAAGTATAAGATATGGAGCTGTGGCGATGAAATCCCAGCTTTCGTAGCCATCTTCGTCGAGCTCCAGGTGTAGATCGGAGATATAATGGAATTGAATTCCTTTCGCTAGCCTGGTAGAACGACCCCTCGTGTTTGTACTCTGGGGACCTTTCGCCGCCTGCTTCTTGTGTGCGACAGCGGATGGAGACCTCAAATCTGGTGATGACGGGACTGAAGATGCTGATGAAGAAGAAGCCACAGCTCTCGTACTCAAACCTTGTTGCATCGCGGTTTCGCTATCGAGTGTGGGAAATGCAGCAGGTTCGAAGACGGTGAGTCTAGGCTTTTGTCGCTGTGGTTGCTGAAACGATCCATGTCTTGGAGGTGACGCCCCGTATAGATCATCTTCATCTTCATGCTGGTCACCGTTACCGTCTCCTATTTGAACGCGACTAGGCCCAGCAACATTTTCAGTATATTGGCCCCACTCGCCAGGGACGTCAAGGTCGGGAATTGAAAACCTTGAAGTTTGTCTAGATCGAACACCTTCGGAAACACCTCGATCTTGATCGTCATTCTCATATGCTTGATAGGGTTCCGGGTTCCATGGAAACAGCTTCAGTTTGGTGGTCATCCCGACAATTTACTGGTACAAATTACACCTTCAGATGGCAGAAGAAATGCTACTTTGCTGAGCTGAAGTTATTTGAAATGTTGAAGCAACGTGTTTTTATTCCTTGTACTTCTTTGAGTACGATTCCTGATTTCTATGTGTGCTGTTTCTTTGTTGTGACAAACGCGGCCCACGCTCTGAAAAATATTGGACCTGGTCCTTTGTTGTTTGCCATGAAAATCCAACATCTAGGATGACTCCAGGTTAATGTAAGGAATGACCTATTACGATACAGTCTTGTTTGCATAGCTAAGTAGCTCAAACCTCCTCTTCCACTTTTCAGTAGTGCTTAACCATGTTGTTACTACCCCTAAATCCAGTTGACTGATAGTACTCAGAACTTTTTTGACATTGTGAAAAAATTTGAATTCATTGAATGTACCTGCACTACCCATCACTTCTCTCCAATAATACTTATGAAGCCCCCATATCGAAATTTCTTGAAGCCAAGGCACCCGCGACAGTTTCTAGCATGCGGTACCAAATGAGGGATAGCTATACTCTTACCCTCTTTCCCTAATTTACATTTGCCGATAGGCTAGAGTTCTTGCGGAGTTTACAGCAGCCAATTATATTTCACTGGTTCATTTGCATTTTAGAAATCCAGCTCTTCAGGACGGCCTTCTAGGGCTGTTTGTGGGGGGGCACGTTGTGTGGCTGGGCATGTGGCGGTCAACAAAACCTCACCCTGCTGTTGCCTGCTGTTGCCTGCTCTTTTTTTCGTTATACATAATCAATCCCCTACTTGTATACAACAACATGATACTCAACAAAAAGTCCTAGGTGGGAAGACATCGAGCAATATAATTGCAATAATCCAAGTGCAATCCGTGATTATGTTCATTCTCAAGTTTCCGGATGAGATCTTGCATCTCATCATATCCTTCTTGCCGAACAGAGACGTGAAAAACGTACGCCTGACGAACCGACGCATGGCAGCGAACAGCAAGTTGCGAATCGAACGGGTGTTTATTTCGCCAAATTCTAAGAATATCGAGGTGTTCCTTGCCGTTGCCAGGCATAGTTATTTCCGAAACCAAGTGAAAGAGATAATATGGGACGATGCGATATTGCTGGGTTTGGAGAAGGACGAGAATACGGAATGGACCGAAGAGGAACTGGCAGAATTACCAATGGACCCGCATGAAGAAATTACTAGCCACTGGCAGTTGTTTGGGGACCAGGAATATATAATCAGGGTCGGCCTAGACATCGACGCTTTTCGAGAGGGGTTGTCTGCCTTTTCATCCCTAAAGAGCATAACAGTCACTTGTGAAGAGCATGCGTGGGGAGAGCTAAATCATTCTCCGCGATATCCCTCTCCAATGATTAGATCTCTTTCTCCGAACTTCGACTATCTTCAATGGCGGTGGGGCCACAGCGGCAATGATGACAGGGTATATACGTCATGGTTTGGACTGAGATGCGACTGGCGCGGATTCTGTGTTGTTTTGGACGAGTTAGCTAATCACGATCGACGTATCTCAGAACTTATCATTGATGTTAATCACCAACAGACCGGTATTCCATGGGAGTTTTTTCACACAGAATCAGAAGACCTCACGAACTTCGAGACCATATGTGGACGTGGATTGAAGCGTTTGGATCTTGCTATCCATGTGTCACGCGATGCAAATGGTTTAGGGCTGGCAGCTTTATCAAAGGGATATCTAAGAAGGACTTTGTCGAAAGCTACTTCATTGGAACACTTTTCTATGCATTCAAGCGTTCCTGCTTACATTGTCAAACGCTGTGCACTTCGTAACGGGCTCCAAGGCCGTGCTGATATTCTTAACCTTATCCCAACCGAGCACTGGCCAAATTTACGGCACCTTACACTGTCATCTTTCCTGCTTAAATCAAAAGAATTCCTTGACTTCCTACGGAGGTTTTCTTCAACTGTCAAGTCTCTTGAGTTCATCGACCTAGCTTTAACCGAGGAAATATGGGCCGAGTTTCTCCCTAAGTTGAGAGATGATCTACAATGGAGAGGCCATCATCCTGAAGTTGCCATGGCCGAGATTGCGGAGTCCAATCGAAAGTTATGGATAAAAGAGGACTTTGCAAGATTCTTAGATGGAGGTGATAATCCATTCGTTCGAGACGGAGTTAAGGAGGACATGATCCAGCCGGGCTTCGGAGTTTTAGAGGGATGATTTCGATGATGGATTTGAGCAGCGAAACTGGCTTCTCATATATCAGCACGCGCAGATATCTCTGGTCTTACATCTCTGGACGACAGAGTTGTATTCATTGGATTGAAGTAGCTTACGATCAATCTGAAAATGTAAATCAAACACTGACACATACAAATGGACTTGCAGAATCGTGGTGGTGGGCAGATTGGCCTTTCTTCAGTGATACAGATATGAGAACAGGCTTTTGCGCCAAATATGAGCAGATCAGTAGACTGCTACTCGTCTGATACCCATAACTGAGACAAGTCGATCTATCACCTGTTTCTACTGAGTCTGAGCACGAACTGGGACGGCTACCACGATATGAATCGCCTCTGAATGCTGAAAAGATCTGGGCTTCCATCATCATACCAAAAAAAATCGCAGTTCGACATCAATTGACGAACCTTGACCGAGGAAAATGATTGGGTTAGGATAAATTCTTCGTGCCTCAAGGTTGCAACGTGAATTGCTCGTCAAGGTGTGCACGAAAAATGCTTTTCTGGGAGCCTGCATGTCGTCTCACGAACACGGACTGCAGAGCAATGGTAGCAGTAGCCTTGTATGCCAATCGACATTAAAATCTCACCACGAAGATGATTGTGCCCTCCTTCATTTTTAGTACGTCGCACGGTACGTAATTGCAATGCTGGTATTGCACCTATCGGTCATGTACCGTAAGCCAAGCCACATCACCGTATTTGCGTAGAAACTGGTAGACCATGCAGCTTAGAAATCGGTGAAAGCAAATATTGAAGACATGCACTTACTTTCTCGCATATGTAGTGGTACAGCGAAATTCTTTCACGATCTATTGAATGTCTGCATCGACAACGGATGTCGGAATATCATTCGTATACTCGTGTGAGATGATCGGAAATTATGTAAACGTCCCGATGCCAAGTCGTTCTGACCTACGTACTTGATAATTTTTGTCATGTGAATGTCATCCTTTGTAAACATATACATCCAGATCATCACATAGATCACCTGATACAGCCGCAGCCCACAGCATAAAGTATCTCGAGTATGCAGGATCCAAGGCTGGAGTCACTTAGCTCTCTCGCAGCGCATGCCGAGCCCAGCGGCTCGTCATCCGAACTGCAATACGAACAGGCGGCTTACCGATTTAGATCCTTCGCGCATGAAACCATCATGCAGTCATTCCGATTCGTGAAAAAACCGTTCGAAGAATCATCTCATTTCCAGATGAGCATCGGCCAAGCCACGGAAGAGAGCCCGACTGGGTTGTTCAGCACCTGGGGGTGAGATTCGGGACGAGCTTTGGGGAATCCTCGCGTAATCCACATCTTCGTTACAAGCGTTCTAGGCGGACCTATCTATATTCAGTCACCTGGGCTTGCATAAATGCTAACGCCTATCGTGTTTTCAGCTGCGAAAACTGCACATCCAAGGATAGGACAGAGAGAGACGAATAAGAAAACGGCTCGTCTACCACATTTTGACAGCGTTCCTGGCATCAGCTCCCGCCAAGGGCCATTTCTCTTGTCTAGCCGGTCTCTTGGGTCGCCCGAGCGCCAATCACAGGAGACTGCAGAAGGCGGTCCAAAAATGAGAGATGCCTGAAGGTTAGTCGAATAAGCTCAGGCGTTGTAGCCACATGGCGTTGAGTTCAGCGGTTCACGAACACAAAAAATGCATCCTGCTGTGTTCCCGAGCGTGGATGTGAATGCTTTTGCGGCCAAAACTAGATCCGAGGGGCTGGAGGGAGAGTTATCGCATTAAGGTTCACCTACAGGATTGGAAGGCTTTCCTTACATGAGCGCCTTTCATCTTAACTCGAGAAAAGGTTCACATCTTTTCATCTCGTGGTGGTGATCATTATTACTCATTGGGGAGTGAGAATACGAGTCTGACTCCATGAGGAGGTGCATGAAAGAGGCACAGAGGAGGGCAAGCCTTGGGGTTTTACGTTTCTAAACAAGGGCATTATGGCTTTTTCGATATGTATGTGTAACGGGAATGATATCTCCACAATGACAGGCTTTCTTCTTTGCAAGATATAAGAGTGAGTTCCATTCCGATATTGGAAATTAGAATTATCACTGACATCAGCTTCAGATATTTCAATCAGGAACAGAAGTCCTCCAGTCTACCGTCAGTTCTCTATACATTCGTTTGTCATGGCTCCGATTCTTCTCAAGAGTCTCCTGGCTCTCTCCTTGGCTAGCTCCGCCATGGGCTCTCCCTTGGACACCAGAGCAACTACATACGCCATCACAGGTGTTCAGGACAGCGGCGTACAAGCCCGTCTTGAGATTCGTCAGCTTGCTGCCGATCCCATTCAGTTCAATCTGTTTCTCTTAGCTATGATGGATTTCCAAGCAATCGATCAAAGCAAGATCAACTCCTTCTATCAGATCGCAGGTATGTGTAGACGCTCACCCACTCAGATTCTCCCCCCCCCCAACTCCCCAGCGGTGAAGTTCATACTCAAGATTTATATCCCATCTCGAAAATCTGCTATGATAAGGATCATGCAGACAAGATATTCAGCGCCAAATAGTCACCTTTTCACTTCCTTCCTCGTGTCAGTAGCATACATCATGTTAACGAGAATCAGGTATCCATGGCTACCCTCTCATTCCATGGGATGGCGTCCAAGGCTCCGGCTTCAACGGTTACTGCACTCACGGCTCCAATCTCTTTGGCCCATGGCACAGACCGTACCTTTCTGTCTTTGAGCAAGAGATCCACAAAGCGGGCGTTGCAATCGCCGCTAAATTTCCAAACAACAGCGTTGGGCAACAATATCGCGCGGCGTCCCTAAAACTCAGAATTCCATATTGGGACTGGGCGATTAACCCTACAAGTGGAGGGATCTTACCTAGTGTCTACAGCAACCCAACTGTTGCTGTTACGTTCCCGAATGGTACTCAAGCAACTGTTCCTAATCCATTGGCCTCGTACAAGTTCCATCCATTGGTGCCGGCCGACTTACAGGTAGATCTATCCTTTATTTTAAGTTACAGTGGAAGGTCTAACGTCGTTTTAGAACACTACACCCTTCAGCAGCTGGAACAGGACGCTCCGATGGCCCACCTCATATGATCCTGCCGCTACTAGTCAGAACGACCAAGCAGAATTACAACTAGAAGCCAATCAACCTAATTTCAGGACTCAACTCATGACTCTATTCTCCAACTACCAGGTTAGTGCTGCAATTTTGTCCTACGGATTGTGCCTACATCGACTAAACACATTATCTAGCGATATAACACATTCAGTAATGAGGGCTCTGGTTCAGCTGGATTCGGAAATCTTGGTAAGTGATCTGAAATAATCTAGTTGTTAGCAAGGACGATGCTGATAAAAGATAGAATCGATTCACGATACCGTGCACGTCGTTACTGGGGGTTTCAACTTTGCTGGTCACATGTAAGTCATTTATTTCATCATCTCATTGTCGATCACTTGGTTGTTGGGACCACGTATCACCAGCTCGAATCATCTTTTTGTACAGATAGCCGATATTTGGTCCTTCAACCCTTGCTTTGACAATGGTAGCCCATTACACAGCCGAGGAGTGGTGTTGGCCTACGAATTACTGCACCCCTCATCTGACAACTACCCGTCGTTCTTTCACTGACTTAAATCCCAGGACCTCGGTTCCAGTCGCCGCTTTCGACCCAATCTTCTGGGGCCACCACGCAAACATTGATAGGATGCTAGCACTCTGGCAAGCCATCTACCCAGACACGTATGTGGACCCAACAGTTCAAGGAGGAGGAACATTCACCATCGCATCCGGCTCCACTCAAACCAAAAGCTCACGTAAAACCCCCCCCATTCTCTCCCATACCACAACCACTAACATCACACCAGCATTAACTCCCTTCCACAAAGACACCAAGGGCACTTTCTTCACCTCCTCCGACGTCCGCAACACCAACACCTTAGGTTACAGCTACCCCGAACTCATCAACAAGCCCTCAAACGACACTCTCAAAGCCGCCATCGCAGCCCTGTACGCTGGATCTTCTCCATTCGGTAACCAGAAACGACAAGCTGCCAACAACACACTGGCGCGCGATTACCTGGTCAAGGTCGAGCTACCATGGACCGCTATCAACGGGACCTACTCCGTCGGTGTATTCCTCGGAAAGACCGAAGCCGCACCCGCGGACTGGGCCAAGGATCCCAAGTACGTTGGCATGCACGCCACCTTGGGTAACCGACTGGATACCACAGTCGGTACGTTATTCCTCCTCCCTCTTTCTCCAATTCATCCAACTAATCCCATCCCGCAGACATCGTCGCAACAAGCAACGTCCATCTGACCGATGCTCTTCTGAAGAAACACTCCGAAGGCGCACTTGCCAATCTCCAAGAAGATACCATCGTCTCATATCTTACCGAGAACCTCGAGTGGAGAGTGCAGAAAGAGGGTAATGAGATTCCAATTGCGTCCTTGAATGGAGTTAAGGCGACGGCGCAGTCGATTCAGAATGCGGCTCCTTCGGCTCCCGGTACCTTTGCGAATTTCAAATGGGTGGGTGACTTTAAGGAGTATCCGGGGGTGTTCGGTAACTAGGGGGTGGTGATGTGTGTGGCCTAGATAGAGACTGCATTGCTTTGTTTCTGGTATGGGATATGTGCTATGAAGTTTGATAGTCGGGTATGAGTCTTGGAGAAGCAGATGTATGAAAGTTTATGAGACATGGTGGGGTGGATGGAGATGGAGTGTGGTTAACTTCTTGTAAGATTTTTATCTATTTCCAAAAAGGAACTTCCGTATGATGATGGATGGTACAAGGCTTTTCTTGGCACTGAAGAATGAAAAATTACATCTCCCTGGTAGAAAAATTCATATAACCTCACTTGGTGACGAGAGAAAAAAATTCACAAAAGACTGGGGCGCATCCCGGGATCGAACCGGGGACCACTTACAGTTGGTTATGTGTCTTCGAGAAGACAGAACCCTAAGCAAGTATTATACCACTAAACCAATGCACCGACCAATGAATGATTTGATGTGCAGCGAGTGCTTAAGACATTATATAAACATTAGTTGTACAACACCAACAATAGCAATTATCGTTGGTAATACTCATCGTGATTGAATTTATTCATTTCTTATATGATTTTCAATATCGAGAGGGAATTTTTATAAATGAATATTAGCACTGCTTTGTTCATCAGGCCATTGATGAATTCTAACTTCCTCTAAAATTTCTACACGTCGTCAAGTGGTTTCGTGGAAAATTATGTTTAACGATATTTCATGCTAACTATCATGTTAACTAATTAACTAACAAGTAAGCGCGCCTCAATGGCCCAGATACTACTCAAGCAACTATACGTTCAGAGATATTGACCGTATAATCATCATCATCCTTAACAGCCATAATACCCAGTACCGGCCTGCCCAAGTCTGGCACGGGCAATTTCTTCTCTCCCACGATTTCGACCTCGAAGTTGCGGAGCACCATAGCCAAGAACATGAGCGTTGCCCGCTTGGCTACATGGCGTCCGCTACACATGGTTTTTCCGCCACCGAAAGGTCGCCAGCTGTCGCCCCGCGTCAGTTTATCGGCAGCCGCGCCTGCGAAACGTTCGGGCTTGAAGGTGTACACGTCGTCGCCGTATACAGATTCGTCGAAATGGAGGAGACGATATGGAATCACTGGATCGAGGTCAGCGAGCTCATGGGGTAGGCAAGGGGACAATTATCCATAAGGGGTAATTATTGAAATCAGAACCAAAAAAATTAAACAAATAAGCCAAAATGAGATGTCCCTTACTGATGCGGTTCCCCTTTCGTAACACCTTGCCTCCAATGATAGTATCCTTGTTGATCTGACGAACAGATGCTGCGTTGGAAGCCATACGTAGTGTTTCGAACCAACAAGACTCTAGCAGCGGACATTTATCGTGAAGAAACTCGAGATCCACCAACTTCTTTCCTTCAAAAGCAGGCGCCGTCTCCTTCCGAATTTGTTCGATATATGATGGGTTATGAAGGACATATGTTAGCATCCAAAAGGCGGTTTTGCGGGTGTTGGTGTTGATCCTATACATGCCATGGGTTAGCACGCACATATTCAATTGCTCGCTTGATGATATATAACTTACGCCCAGTGGAGTGTAACCAGGATAATCGCAATGTCACTGGTGCACACGCCTACAGCACGAAGCTCATTTTCCATCGTCTTTGTGAACCAAGCATCGCCAGTTCGCTGGTTCTGAGGAACCTCGAAGTACTTTTTGAACGCGAGCTGTGTCTGAGCTCGTTTGTCCCTCATTTCACGGGTAAAGAAGTCTGGATACTGATAGATAGCTTGCCATGAGAGGTCATCGAATTCAATGAAGGTGGAAGCTAGCTTCGGATCGATGGCGCCCAGCATGTCACCAAAGTAAGCTAGTCCGCCTGCGCGAACGAAATACTCAGAGCACCAGCGCATTAGCGGGACGTTGACGGAGGAATCGTCTTGAGTTAGCATATACGATGCGCATGCTTTCCTCATCATAGGAAGTGTCAGATGTTCTTGGAAATATTCCAGGAAGCGAGCCTCCAAGTGGTCGAGATTTTCGCCAGGATAGAGCTGGTGGATGTGCATTGCCCGAACGAGCGTTCCGCCCAATGACTTCCCCTGCGGGTTAGGAAACCCCGCTTTGTCGGAAGGCAAGTCCATATACGCAGCTTTGAGCCCAGATTCTGTAACCCCGTTGCTTTTGAAAAGGTGCTGGACAAACTCGATGAAGGAGAGAGTCTCAAGGTTCTTGTACACTTCATTTGTTTGTTTGGAATCAGAAATGATATACATCCTTGAGCCAAAGAGAGTCAGTGCGAACGGTTCCTTTGGGACACCGAAATGCTTGCTAAATTAACAGTCAGTTGGAATGGTTCTCTTGGTGAAGCTATGATACGGCTCACCTCGCTTTCGATAACAAGACCTGCGAGTTGTGAAAGAAAGCAGGACCATGGCCTAGTCACGCATTAGCATATTGGAAGAGGTTTGGTAGCAATTCATATATACCAAAGACTGTGATAAGATGATGTTAGCACGCTACTATTAACTCGTCTTGAAAAGCTGCTGCTTACATGGAATCCAGTAAGGAAGCTCCTTTGGATCATCTGGGTACAAGATGGGCGATAAGGTAAATCTCCAGAATCTCCATGTCACCAAACCAAGAAGTAGCAGCTCTGCTACTCGGAGTAGATTATGTTGGTAACTGCCAAAAAATATGGCAGGGAGAGCAAGCGCGAAGCTGTCATCCACAGGAAAGCTCGACATGATTGTATCTGGCTCTTTTCAGTGAAGGTCAAACAATATATCCATGTAAAGAGTTGAGAAGCTCCACGTGGTTGCCAGAGTGAGAATCACGTGGTTAGGATTCCGTAGATCCTGTAGGGGTAAGGAGGCAGCTTTCTCAGGTAGTAACGAGCAGGAGTCAAACGAAACAGTCTCAGGATACGACCAGATTTCAAGGCCTGCTATATAATAAGGAGGAAGTCTGGCTATTTTTCCGAGACTCTATGCCGAATCTTTCGGGATATGTACGAAGTAATTCACGTGTGGTGCCGCACTTGCGAAATAGTCTGTTCTGGAAACAACAACCAACAACCAAGCGGGGTTGGAAAACAGCGAACAGCACTGGCTGTCGTCATGAGAATGAGGACCAGGACGGACTTGCACTGCAGCTCCTAGTTTGACAGCAGCTAGACCTAATACTCCTGCAGTAGCCATCGTTCTTCGCACTGCTTTAGGGGCTGGAATCAAATATATCCAACCCCGGAAACGGCGATAAGCATTGACTTATTCTGTCAAACTGCTACCCTGACTCTGCAGACTGCATACTAAAGTATGTAGGAGATCGGATTTTGGATATACTCCGTGTAGGGGTACCAAATAATGAGGGCGCTGAGACCATCCACTCTTGCTGGGTTCGCGCAACCCCCAATGATTTTTGAGAGTAAATCCGGAAGAAATGGAAGATGAATCCCGGCGCTACCGGTGAGGTCGAAACGTAATCAGCTAGCCAACTTAGTTTCCGACTGCGCTCCTCACAGCCGCTGTCAAATATTTCCTGTGGCAATCATGGATGAGCTTACCTTCGTACAGCGACATCCTTGCCAAGCAGCCATCAGAAAGGAGTCTTGTCGATGGTAATTGGCTTCTGCTCTGTTTATTTGTCAGACCTATATAGTGCTACTACACTACAGCAGTAATACTTACTGTATGGTACCCTCATCAACTTGCTCAGCAAGTTCTTAAGAGATACAGGCAACCTTCGTTATAGTTTATGACGGAATTCGCCGTAGACCTAAGCCTGGTTTGGCTTAAGTCCTGGAATAATCAGGTACTGCAGCAAAAGATGGTAGGTTATCAATTTTGATGTACTGGAAACCTCTTTGTTCCGGAGCTTGCCAGCCGTGTTTTATTGTGTGGTTTAAAGAGGCTGACTTCGATGCATCTCGGTACTTTCTCCATTTCTATTATCCTCCTCTCATTGGTTCTCTGTCTACAAGTGGCTCGATTCCAATGTAACCTCAGTCATGACATGTGCGTAATCCAGATTTTCGTACCTCTTACACATCAACGCCAACGTAAGAACCCAAACACTCAATGTAACTCCTGGAGTGACAAACACCCACACCATGAGTCCGGGTAAATCGCTCGCAGGAGGATTAGGCTACCACCCACCTTCAATGCCGGCAAACCGGTGCAAATAAGCATAGATTGTCCACATCTCTCAAAGTGCTGAAGAAAAGGTCGATTTGAGGTGCTAGAATCAACTTCAAGTGTGTCGACTGGGTACCATGCGACCTTCCTGTCTTGCTAATCCAATCTCTTTGTTCATTTAACATAACTTTATCACGTCTCCATCTTTCTGTCTTGCTTCTTGTATTCGTCATCATCACACTATCTCTCTCCAACATGCCTTCGCTGCCTCCCGGTTTCGATCTGTGCGCTATACCTGCAGGTACTCCACCTGTTGGGCAGCTGCCAAACTTCACGAATCCGGAGAGCCTGGCTGCAGCTACTTGGTCCGTTTGCATTATTTTGACAACAATCTCGGCCGTCTTAGTATGTACCAGAGTATATGTGAACTTCCGGAAAATGACCACGGCTGACTGTGAGTTTCTGCACGGCCCGAGAGTAAAGCTTAACTGACGGCAAGCGCAGACTTCATGATAATGGCGGGGATCATGACCGTAACATACACGGGGCTCATTGTGACACGTATGTTTCCTTATACGCTCACTGTCTGCTGTGTACTACTGTTGAAAATCTTAATGCTCATCGATATGTAGTGAGTCGGTACAACAGACATCAATGGGATGTCCCAGCCTGCTGGTTGAATGCGCGATACTTGAGGGTACTGTCAGCCCTGCAGAAGTTGTTCGACTCTATGCGAATCGCTAACCATGAAGCACGCAGATTATCTTCTCCGGAACCACCATAGTCGGCGCTGTCCTGTTCTTTCCTAAATGCGCCATCTTGCTTATGTATCGTCAATTGTTCCGGCTATCCATAGGACCTGCTATCTGGATCGGCCTGATCTTTACTTTTGCGATCTACTTCCCCTCTATTCCGCTATCCGCTGTCTACGAAGCCCCAAGGCCGGGTCAGTCCTGGGAGGAGTTCCTTGAAGCACTCTCGACTAAGAAATCAGACACACATGCGTTGATATACTGGGGCATTGTACAAGGCTCGTGCTCAGTGATCCTCGATTTGTATATCTTTGTTCTGCCGCTGCCGACTCTGATGGGGCTTAAGATGGCCTTGCGCAAAAGGGTACAACTTATTGCCCTATTCGCAACTGCTATTTTGTAAGTTATTTTTACGAGACATTGGGGTAAAGCTTTCGCTAACATAGGACCTATCACAGTGGAGTCGCTGCTAGTGTTATAGCCCTCGTTTTCCGCGTTCGACTTCTTCATGACGCAGATAGTACCTGGGTGCAAGCTCAATTGGCGATTTGCGTGTACGTATATGAGTACTCCATATTCTTATCCTTAGACAGCTCAACTAACATGTGGAATAATGACAGCGTCGTGGAGAACAACGTAGCAACTACTGTCGGTTGTCTGCCTGCCTTCGCAATCTTCGTCAGGCATAATATCATCGAATCTTCCGCCTATCGTAGTTTAAGATCGAAGTTCTTCAGCAGCAGCAGCAAGGATACTGGATTGTCTTCCGGGGCGACTGGACCAGCAGCCTTACCTCTGGGCACTTTTGGATCGAAGCCTCGAAAGAGCAAGCAGGCTCGCAACTACTATGAGCTCTCGGAGACGCACATCACCGTTCCTCAAAAGGATGACCATTCAGATGCTCATGGCATCATGCGCACCGTGAACATTCATCAACAATCGCGGCCAGAAAGTACTTCACACTCTGTGGAGCAGCTGTTGTGAGGATTGTCAACTGCGGATAGCCTATGGCCATTCCGCTAGGATATATTCCAGGCGTATACTCTGAAAGCTAAGAATAGCCCTCAATACTACGTCAATAGTAAGGGATTTATTGTATTTTTATCTTACGAACCATAATGAGACAACGATCTTCATGCTCGAAGCAGTATGCCAATATCCCACGTGCGCATGTGCTCGTCTACGAAGTAAGCTTTTAGATCTAATGCTTATAAGCTGTTGTGCGCCCCCATTATTCTACAAGAGGTTCTAACTCGATTTGTGAGGGTGCAATATGCTTAATGCTTACAGAATGCTCAAGATGAGACGCGTCAACGTCCATACTGGGCTTAGTGGATGTAAGCAAAGTAACTTCAGTACCTATGACCTCAAAACGAAGGTATTCGCAGGTAGTATCGGTAGGATGACTTCAATGCCCAGACCACCCTCACGGAGCTAACATGGAAATACGGTTCCGAAAGTATTGAAACTTCGATTATTTCTTCTTTCAATCAATGCCTGTAAGATCCTACGCCGCAGGTCACGACATAATTTGGGAAATTCACCCCTATCCGCAATTGGCTGCATAAAGATTCGGGGCTCCCTAGTTTAGTTTCAGCCACAATTACGAGGATCTCAGGTACATGTACAGTACTTCCAATATTATAACCTTACCTGCACTTTCAAGGTACTTGTTGGAACCTGTTAGATTTCCAACATTCCAATGCAACCACCCCCTACAAAACAGGAAGGTCTTATCTACTTCTCCTTTATTGCCACCATAGGTCAACATATTGATTATGCATGGTACGCGGATGGTACACTTCTGGAATCCTTCAATCATCAGCTGCAGACGCCACTAGTTTATGCGACGACCTGGCTCCTAGATATAACACTCACGATTGAATGCATGTAGCCGCAGTCAGTCATCGGATGTACTATCTTCTTGAGGTTCACCAAGGTCACCACGTTTCATCTGTACGCGCACGCCTATACTCTCAAGCGTAACTCTGTCGGCACACGAGGTACATTCACCATGAATACCACCAGCCAAGTAAGTATTCGGAACCTCTGTGTAAGAATTGCCCTTTCTCGGTTAGCTGTGACGCCAAATTTTCTAATCAGGCTTACAGTGCATCGCCTTGACGGCTCTTCTCGGCAAGCAGAAGGTATTTCTGCCAAATAGTTCTACCTACACTGCCTCGGTGGATTCGTATTTTAGCCAACAACAAGCGGAGGTACAGCCGGCATGTATCGTATCTCCCAAAACGGCGCAAGATGTCTCCACTGCCGTCAAGTATCTGTCAAACGCGGGGCACAGCTGTCCCTTTGCTGTTCGCTCCGGAGGCCACACCAGTTGGGCAGGTGCTTCTAACATAGAAGGTGGTATTGACATCGACCTGCGCGCTCTCAATACTATCGATCTGTCTCCAAACCACTCTACAGTCTCTGTAGGAGTTGGCGCCTCCTGGGATATGGTTTATGCCAAGCTCGACCCACTTGGATTGAGCGTGAACGGTGGTCGTGCAGCCTCAGTTGGTAAGTGCCTGGGATCATTGCCGGTTCCTCCAAGTATCCAAAAGATAAGCACTAATCATACATCATGTTGGTAGGTGTTGGAGGGCTCACCCTTGGCGGCGGCATCTCTTACTTCTCGCCTCGTTATGGTTGGACATGCGATACTGTCACCAACTTCCAGGTCGTACTTGCAGATGGCTCCATTGTCAGTGCCAACTCAAAAACCCACTCGGACTTGTTCCTTTCTCTCAAGGGGGGTAACAACAACTTTGGCATTGTTACTCGCGTCGACCTCCAAACCTTCCAGCAAGGATCCATCTGGGCCGCTACCGTTTACAACGACCTCTCACTAGTCGATAGCGTCATATCGGAGTTTGTCAAGATCAATTCTCCCACCACGTATGACGAGTATGCATCACTTATCGTCACATTCGGCTTCTCGCAGGCGCGGGGTTTGTCCGTCATCTCCAGCAACCTGGAATATACCAAACCCGTGGAGACTACCCCGCCAGTGTATGCAGGCCTCTTGAGTCTGCCAAGCATACTAAGTACATCGCGGGTGACGAACACAACGGATCTTGCCTTCGCTACAGAAGCTCTTCAGCCCAATGGTGCAAGGTATGTGTGCCAATAACCTGCTCCATGGATATTTCCGCAGTGTACTATTGGATGACCCAACTAACATTTTTATCATAGATCACTATCCCTCGTATCTACTCTGGTCTCTACAGCCCCAGTAATCAAGGCTGCATATGAGCAGTGGAACGCGAGCTTACCAGCCGTCGCATCTGTACCTAACATTACATGGGCGTTGGTACTCGAACCACTTCCACCAATCTTCTACTCCCGTCACGCCAAGACGAACGCCTTGGGGCTTGAAAACCGAACGGATGCATTAATCATCACCCTTGTCAGTGTAACCTGGTTCACAGAAGCCGATGATGCACTGGTGAACTCCGCTGCACAGTCACTGATGGACGCTGTCAACGCTGCCGCCAAGAAACTTAATGGTCTGGACCCATACGTCTACTTGAACTATGCGGGGAAGAACCAGAACCCCATTGCTAGCTATGGAGCTAAGAGCGTGGCACAATTGAAACAGACGAGAAACAAATACGACCCCAAGAAAGTCTTCACTAACCAGGTACCTGGAGGCTACAAGATCCCTTCCTAGGGTTGTGTTCAAAGACCGAGATTTGATTCATTTCAAGTCGCCCAAGATATAGATTTCAATTCGATTCAAACATACTCATCCTCCATTACTCGTGACTGCTTTTCTTTCCTTTACTTTTCCATATGATCAATAATGCCTTCCTCTTTTCAGCTGCCCAAGCCACATTAATGCGTGATTAAAATGAAAATAATTAATACCCCATACATTCTGCCTAATCCCACAAGATCTCGATTGACTTTTTACTTGCGTACGCCACCCTTACTGCCAGTTTGCAAGAACTGTTTCTCCCTCCTTTAGCCCAGTGTAACGCACGCTATCTTTCCAAACCATCTCCCTCTTCTTCGGGTCTTGCGCTTCCGCACTTACCTCAGAGCGCTCCGATCCATTTAAATACAAGCCTTTCGGCTGTTCACCCAGTACCGGATTGCTCTCGAAAGCAGCTGCTAGTATGTCCTTGGCGGATTTGGCGGGTGTGCGAATATCATTGTTACTGTTAGGATTACGCCATTCCTGCAGCGCGGCTACAAGTGGGAAAATGACCTGAAACATAAGAACTCGGATGAACCATGGGCTGTGGCGCGCCAGTTTGGTGGGCACCGTGCCGGGATCTACGCCGAGGATGGATATTTTGTTGAGTTGGGGATCGGTATCTAGACGGCGCTGGAGCTCGGCACTATGATAATTTAGTCGCGGCCGGCAAAGGGAGTGGGAGAAAGTGGTGTAGATATAAGGGTATATAGAGGGGAAGGATATAGGGGTAGGGTACTGTACATCATCATAACTGAACACAGTTTCGCAGCACTATATCGCCGAATCCCGCTCATCCATGATGGGTCCTCTTTGTGTGAACTCCATGTGCCCTTAGCGACGGGATCGGTACTCTCATCGAGTATGGTCTTCCATTTGTCGTCGGCAAACGGGCGGGCGTTCTGCTTCAGGAACGGACTAGTTGGATGGCGTTGTTAGCATAAACGATAAAATCAGCTCTTGGCAGTATTTCAGTCCCTATAATCACATTCACCATGAATTAAAAGAAATTCGTCCTTACTCATGAGCCTTGCTTCCAAGCACCACAATCCGTCCCCGCTCTCGATCCATACTCTGAAGTAACAACAAAACCAACAACCAATGTCCCAAATAATTGGCGGTAAAAACCGTAGCAAACCCATCTTTTGTAAATCGCTGCGCATCCAGTTCTTGATAGCCCGCATTTAAGATAAGTGCACTGATAGGAGGGATTTCCCTATCCGCCACTTTTTTATTAATCGTAGCCGCGAGTTCACGGATACCCGCCAGGTCATTGAGGTCTAGCGACAGCGTTTCGTACTGGTGCGTATGTTCCGCAGGAACGGGAAGTGGGCTGGCGGTGGGATCACGCACGGTGTAGATGCCGTGGTATAAGGCCAACTCGGGGCTTGCGAAGATCTGGGACACGATAGCGCTCCCGATGCCGCCGTTAGCGCCGGTGACGAGTATCGTGCCGGTTGGCGCCATTTGGAAGTTGTGAGAACTTCAAATTTCTGCGAATTTCGAGAGGGACGGGAATGCGGTGGGAGAGAAGACTAACTGACAAAGACGTCTGGGAGGAAATCGAGAGAGCGAGCGAGCGAGCGCTGTGTCGGCGTCGAATTAAGCTGTGGGGGCATAACCTTTGGACTTCGAGTTCGCTCATGTAAGTCTGGCAGCTAGTATAAGCAAGCCAAAGGCGTAGCACAAGTCTAGGTGTCAAAGCGTTTTTATGGAGGTGCCGCTCGGCCGTTCAGGGTACCATTACTATATGCATATTATATCCTAGTATGGATCCCTGGAACCCATTTCGTTGACTTGTGTGGCACAGCATTTGGGTACTTGGTCCCAAGGATAAATAAGTGTACCCCTAGTCGTTCGCAAGATAGCCGCAGCCAGGGCGTTGAGCCTATAGAAACGTCAGGATTGCCCTATTTGTGGAGCAGAAAGTGCTACAAGTGAAGTGCTAGGGGTACACTTATTTATCCTGGAGACCAAGTACAACGTCGTTCGGAGTAAGACTTCGGAGTAACTGGACATGAATTCAGACGATAGGTTATGCACAATATGCCGGATGCTATGGAAATTACCGGAGATGTGTCTGCTTTTACGAGGCGACATATTGTAGCTTTTGTTCTTGCACTAGTGTAAGTTTAACTGTTGGGACTAGACGCTAAAGTCTTACTGTAGCAAAGTTGACAAAGATCGGACATCACTCATGTGATGAGCAATTCTGCCACATTACTGTATGCCTCTCACCCCCCGGGGGGCAATAGACACTGGCATATGAAAGAATATTCGGATCCGACGGTTGAGAGGCTTATGGATCTCCTGCCAGATATGAATTATTAATCTGTAGCGCGCTCCGATGCAGGTTTCCAATATTATATCACGTGTTCAGATGTGATATCTACTACATAACTACATAAATCATGCATATGTACATCCTATTTGTTCACTCTTGCAGTCGAGTACTTGGTACAACGAACCCCAATCCTTTGTGTCTTTTCCCAGGTGTGCTTCAACCTGTCGACTGTGTGACCGTATAGCAGCTGTTTTCCTCATCACCGAGCTATATCCGTTCCCATGGCAGTCACAGGAGTCTTCTTTTACCTCATAGCCATCTTCGGCACAGGGAAACTTCTGTTGAACTATGCCCCAATATCGAAGCCTTCACTTGCGTGGATGACCGCCGTAGGAGTGGTGACATCTTTAAACTATGCCTGGGCCGTGGCTAGCTATCATTACAAACGACGTAGGAGTTCCAAGGAAGAACTTCCTCCCGTATATCCAGCTCCTGTCCCTTTCCTGGGCAGTGCAGTTTCTCTCGCTTGGGATGTTGGTGGATTCCTAGCTCAAGCTACGTGCGTCCCTCTTGGCATAATGATTCTCCCAACCTTATGACACAAGTCATGCTTTACTGCCAGGGCGTGACGATAACTAACAAGATCCTTAGACGCTATGGAGGGGAGTTTACCTCGACGCGAATCTCCCTTTTTGGATCTGAGATGTATATATTTCAAGATCGTGAGACGATTGAAAAACTTATGAAGCACCCCAGCCTCGCAAGTCCAATGTCTATTATCATCATGACTCTCCGCTTCCTTTTCGGTATGAACGAAGCTGGGTTAGCAGCTTACCGTGCAGATGACTCGGGTCCTCTTGCAAAGCCTTCCCCGGGAAGTAATCCGGCATTAGCACCTGAGAACCGCATTGATTACCTACTCCATCAAAGCTTCAATCGCGCGTTCACTGGCCCAGGTCTAGCACCCACAACGCAACGCTTCCGGGAAGCTTTCAGCTTTAGAATCCAAGGACTAACAGGCCATAATGAATGCGTTGGTATTGGCAGCCAGTGGACTCATCTCCGCGACTTCTTTGAGGTCTTTGGCAAGGTAGCCATTGGCTCACTAACTCAGGCGGTTTATGGCAATCTGCTGCTTGAGCTACATCCCGATATAGTTGATAACTTGTGGGATTATGATGACGCACTTCCGTGGTTGGCAAGGGGTGTCCCGCGTATTTTAATGCCTGGCCCATATCGAACTAGGGAAGCACTCCGAAGTAAGCTGAAAAATTGGTATGTACGTGCCCGCCAGGACTGTAGCGTATCCAATATGGATCCGGATCGCGACTGGGATCCTGTCTGGGGATCGAAGCTGGTGAGGTATTTGCACCAAACGTTGCATGATGAACATGGCACGCATGACGACGACGCTATGTCCTCACATGACCTCGCATTACTTTGGGCGTAAGTAGCCTTTCCGTTTCAAGATAACAATCGGCTTGGCCCCGCAACGTTCTGACGTGTTTCTCCTTTTCGACAGATCGAACTTCAACGCAGTCTCAGCAGCAACGCTAGCAGCATTCCACGTCTTTCGTGACCCTTCGCTACTTGCGCGTCTCAGAGAGGAGCTGGCCATGCACTTCGACCCCCCTTCGTCGTTCGAGCATGCTAATCCAAAACTACTCCTCAAGCTCCCACTTCTCTCTGCTGTTTATGCCGAAACGTTGCGTTTATACGTCCATGTATTCTTCATGAGTAGCGCGCCACACCAAGATATCACGGTCGGAAAGTGGAGGCTGCCGAGAGGTGCTAATGCTGTCGTAAGCACTGGAATTACGCACACAGATAACACCCATTGGAATGATCAGGGAGGACTTGCGCCGCTCAGTGAATTCTGGGCCGATCGATTCATTGTCAGGCCGGGTGATGTAAGAAGCGGCCCTACGAAGTATGGCAAGGCCCAGGCAGCAGGAGCAAGAGTCGAAGAAGCATTCGATAAGCCGTACTTTTCCACAGAGGGTCTTGAGGGTGTGTGGATTCCATACGGAGGTGAGTCAATCAAATCAAGCACGTCCCCACACACTGAAGATGACGAACGCTAACCTCCTCGATGTGCAGGCGGACCTTCTATCTGCCCCGGACGGTTCTTGGCCAAAAACGCTGTGATGTTCATTTGTGCGCTTTTAATAACGGAGTTTGATATTGAATCCACGAACGACGCGTTTGCCCTTGATCTATGGAGATATGGGCTCGGAACAGCAAGAACTAAAAACCCGGTTCCTGTGAGAATTAGGAGAAGGACGAAGAACTGACGCAGAGAAGGAAACAGATAGTTCTGATACCAATAACCATATAGAATATGTTTAAAGAGCCGCTGAGCTGCTTCGTGATTGACTCGTCTACTGAGGATGTTTTCGGGCGTTCAGGTTTTTGAGCTTGCTGAGTGCTAGAAAGGGTCCGTGCGCGAGCGCCTACTGTAAACCCCCGTGCCCCCGCTAGCCTTAGGCGGCCAGACCCTATCGTGTCAGCATATATGCCCCACGCAGCACTTCAGTTCAGCTGTACTTCTCAGCCTCCTCGATGTCTATAATTCTTTATTTTGAACTTCCTCTATAAAGCTCTCCGACAAAACTTGCAGCCTCTGATATTTAGCATGTGGAACTCGACTTCGATTGAATATGGCGCAAGCTTACGAATCTGGAGGTAAGCATCAGCTCTCCGAGCAGTTGATACTGTCAGGCAATCATGGCCATGTGACGACGGGATTTCAGTGTTACACGGTGTTAGAGCACTGCCCCTTCTGCCAAGAGTTAAATGCTTACCTGTAACTAAACTCCATCTGGTAGAATCGTCTCTCTTTGGCCTTAACAATCACCCGATTGTCTCAGTCCAAGGCATATTAAAGATAGACCTTTGCTGTCCTGCTCTTTTTCATCCCCTCCAAAAAACTTTACTGACTTATTCACAAACATGGAAACAAATATACTAGCAAGTTTATGTGAGCACTGCAGGAAGCTCGACTTTGCTAAGATCTATGAGGATCTGCAGCATAGCGCCTTCATTCCGCCACGAAAAGCTACCATTTTCATCGGAGCCAAGCAGTACCCCGTACTGAGGTCAGCTGCAACACTCAAACGAAGCGGTGAAAGTTGTCGTTGTTGTGCTTTTCTCTATAGAGAACTGAGAAGTGCAGTTTATATATCTCATCCAATAGATCAGAGGAACAGTCTACCAGAAGATCTCCCCAGAGGCATGCAGAATACGCCTTTGACCATGCGAGCTGTACCGAAAAAGTTCTACCAGAAAACAATATCCTTACAGGGTGAATACAGCACGTGTCCGGTTGTCTTCATGAAGAGCTTGATTCTGAGCTTCGAGGATGAGGACTTGGAGGACATTTCTGCTGATATGACGCTCGCTACCAGTCGAGAACCATTCAGAGAAACGAACAAGGCAAATCCATTGTTTCACAGTCGTATTGTGAAAAGGGACTTGAAAACAGAATTGGTAGCGGATCTCATAAGATATTGGCATCAACGGTGTGTCGCGGATCACGAGTTCTGTTGCGACAATCAAGGAAGTACGGTCCCAACCAGGCTTTTGGATATCGGATTAGCCGAACGACCATTTATTCGATTGATCGAGACTTCGGACGAACACAAAAAGTACATTGCTTTAAGCTACTGTTGGGGAAAGATAAAACAACCTAGAACCCTATGCGAAAATATCGAGGCATTTAAGTCTAACATCGAGGAGTCAATGCTACCGGCCACGATCAGAGACGCAATCAAGATAGCTCGCGAGCTTCAAGTACGCTATCTATGGGTCGATGCATTATGCATCATCCAGGATAGCAAGGAGGATTGGATGGCTGAGAGTCTGAAGATGGCTGATGTGTATGGTAGCGCCTACCTGACGATAATTGCATCTAGAGCCCAGGGAGTCCATGAGGGGTTCTTACAAGCACGAGACGAGACCGAGGTGTCACTTGGCAGTGCCAATGAGGATGGTTCACAACACATTGTACATTTGATTTCCGATCAAATGGCTGAGAAGAAAAGGTCTCATGAATTTGAAATCACACCTGTAGGTAACCGGGCCTGGTGTTTTCAGGAGCGGCGAATTTCGGGTAGGAAGGTGCACTTTCGGGACGACCAGATGGTTTGGGAGTGCTCACAGGGTACCTTTTATGAAAATGGGTTATCTTACAATAAGACCCCGAACTTTTTCTCCGACATACGCAATTTCCGTAAGCAAAATGATATTAACGAAGATGGATGGCTTTCAACAGTTGAGTCATATACCAGCTGTCAAATCACCGAATTGACTGATCGATTACCCGCACTTTCCGGGATTGCAAAAGTATATGCTGCGTACTTGAGAAAGGCGGACCTTGCGTATTTGGAAGGGGGCGATGAAAGTTACCTTACCAAGGAGAAGGAAAGCAAGCCACGTCGGTATTTCGCAGGTAATTGGGAATCACACATGCCGCGATCCATACTCTGGAGAGTGATTGATAGTTCGGCTTCACGTCAACTATCAAAATACGTGGCACCATCTTGGTCGTGGGCATCAGCTCCTGGACCTGTGAAGTTCATGACATCAGGAGTCTTAGCAAACGGCATTGTTTGCAAAGAACCGCAATATTATGTGGAGTGTGTCGGTGAAGATACATTTGGGCAGGTTAAAAGCGGCTGGTTAAGCATGAACGTCCCTTTACTAGAGGGTAGATGTGTGCCGAGCCAGAGCGAGGAAGGCACTTACGACTTCACTACACCGAAATTACGGACAAAGATCGAAAGAGATATCAAGATGCGTGGTATTCCATGCGGTGTATATCTCGATTACCATGAGGATGTTTCTGAAACGCTGTATGCTGCGTTCATGTACTACAACAAAGTGGCCACCGACGAAGAACCAACATGGAGTGGGGTCTTGCTACGTAAGCTGCCAAGTGGAAATGATGAGTACGAACGCGTCGGATGTTTTTCATCGTGTGCAGTTGAGCTGGTAGAAACGGAAGTAGACGATGTGGATATTCTCGATTACTTTCAGCAGATTAAGATTTTATGAGTTTGTGCAAATAGACATAATTGATTGGCGCAAAAACAGATCGACCAACCTGCATCATATTCGGATGAACAAAACTCCAGTGCGGAGTATGCATTCAGCCTATACCTTCTATACTTAAATACTCATGTCTGAGTGGACAAATGCAGTACTGCAGCGCATATATATGTCCCACGCTTGACGTCGCATTGTCGTGGTAAGTGCTCCGAGGTCGCGGGGAGTTTCCCTGGGATATAATCATCATTTGGTCTGTAGGAATGAGTATACTTTCCTGTAAATTTATTTCATGTTAGTTCACAATGATAGTTTGTACTTTCCTGATACTTGTCTCCTTCTGGATTCACGAAGTTTATTCGTTAAAAGTCGGAAGCATTAATAATGCACAGATCAAAGCTCACCGAAGAGACGTCCTCCAAGATATTGTAAGTTCTACCACACATAATCGTCATGCACGCTGGTAACACGTCCTCACAGGTAACATGGGATGAACATTCCATATTCATTCATGGCGAACGTGTAATGATCTACTCTGGAGAAGTCCATCCCTTCCGACTCCCCAGTCCCGGACTTTGGCTAGACGTCTTCCAGAAGATCAAGGCTATGGGCTTCTCTGGTGTATCCTTCTACACGTACTGGGGACTCCTTGAAGGCAACCCAGGCCACGTCATCACTGATGGCATTTTCAATCTCGATGAATTCTTCCATGCAGCAAGTGAAGCTGGTATCTACCTGATTGCTCGACCCGGTCCTTATATCAATGCGGAAACCGCAGCAGGTGGTATACCCGGTTGGGTGCTGAAAATAAAAGGTGTGATTCGGTCAACTGATCAAGACTATCTTAATGCAACGCAGAACTATGCAGCTACGATTGGAAAGATAATAGCAAAAGCACAAATCACAAACGGTGGACCAGTAATTATGGTTCAGCCTGAAAATGAGTATGCTAGTTGGCCTGGAGTTACGGAATTTCCGAGCGAGATGAACAAAGAATATATGCAGTTTGTGGAACAGCAGTTACTCGATGCGGGTATTGTTGTCCCGTTTGTGGTAAATGATAATTTGAATTTGGGAAGTTTTGCTCCTGGAACGGGCTTGGGAGAAACTGATATTTATGGGATTGATGCGTATCCAATGCGTTATGATTGTGAGTAACAGACCAAACAACCGCGCACAAGATGACTGAACTAACTCACCAGGCGGTAATCCATATATCTGGCCGACCTATAGATTCCCCAAAACATGGGAGTTAAGTCACCAGAATAACAGCCCTACAACACCATTCACCATAGGCGAATTTCAAGGTGGAGGCGGAGATGGATGGTAAGGAGCATAAGTCTCGTCAACATGTTCGGTGCTGACCACCAACTAGGGGCGGGGTTGGAGAAGACCGGTGCGCGATCCTCACCAACAATGATGCGATTAAAGTCCAGTACAAAAATGCATACAGCTTCGGAGTCAAAGTCTTCAATGTCTATATGGTATGTGTACACTCACTCCAAGCCCAGCCAAAGCTGATGAAGTATAGATTTACGGTGGCACCAACTGGGGAAACCTCGGGTATCATGGAGGATACACATCCTACGATTACGGTGCATCCATCACAGAAGACCGCCAAATCTGGCGAGAAAAGTACCACGAGATGAAACTCGAAGCAAACTTTTTAAAAGCCTCACCTGCATACTTGACAGCAGTTGGAGGACATGGTGAAAATGGCACATATGGTGTCCCAGCCGATATTGCCGTGACCCCCTTGTTTGGAAGTGGCAATGGCACGCAAACGAACTTCTATGTCGCCCGGCATGCAGATTTTACATCGACTTCCAGAACCAGTTACAAACTCAGCCTGAAAACTAGTCATGGCAATATCACAATACCTCAACTTGGTGGGTCACTTGCCATGAATGGACGGGATTCAAAGATCCACGTTACAGATTTCGATGTTGGCGGTATCAATATGATCTACTCTTCGGCAGAAATCTTTACTTGGACCAAGGGTGTTGGATCGAGACGCATCCTGATACTGTATGGCGGAGAAGGAGAATTGAATGAAGCTGCTTTCCCCACTTCCGCTGGTACCCCAGAGACTATTGAAGGGTCCGGGATACTTTACCGAAGAATAGGAGAAACCTGGGTGCTGCAGTGGCACGTAACTCCAACACGACGAATTGTCCAGATAGGTGCACTGAAAGTCTATCTACTGTGGCGCAATGAAGCCTACAACTATTGGTCCCTCGAACTACCGGCACCGGCGCCAATCTGGAACTATACATCTCCATCCAAGTCGTCAATCATCGTAAATGGCGGGTATCTGATCCGTACAGCCAGTATCCACAACAAACAGCTCCAACTCACCGGCGACATCAACTCCACAACCACCCTAGAAATAATCTCCACGCCCACAGAAATCACCACCCTCCTATTCAACAACGAACCGCTCCACACCAATAAATCCCCAACCGGCACCCTCCTCGCCACAATCCCTTTCCACCCCCCCAAACTCACTCTCCCCGACTTCTCCACCCTCCCATGGTACTACACCGACTCCCTCCCCGAGCTCTCCCCCACCTACAACGACACCCTCTGGACCTCCGCAAACCACACCTCCACCCACAACCCCCTCAACCTCACCACCCCCACCTCTCTCTACGCAAGCGACTACGGCTACCACACCAGCTCGCTCATCTACCGCGGTCATTTCACCTCTCCACCTCATACCAACACCACCCCAACTTTAAACATAACCCTCGTCGGCGGCGCCGGCTTCGCGCACTCCATCTACCTGAACCAAACCCTCCTAACCTCCTGGCCCGGCAGCGGCTCTAACCAATCCCAAACCTCCGTCATTGCTCTCCCCTCCCTCGCCCCCTCCACCGCATACACATTCACCATCTTAATCGACCACATGGGGCAAGATGAAGAAGCCCCCGGGACAGACGCTATTAAGTATCCGCGGGGGATATTGAGTTATACATTTTCCTCCTCTTCCACCCCTTCCTTCTCCCTGGGAAACAACACCACTACTCCCATCCCCATAGCCTGGCTGCTAACCGGCAACCTCGGCGGCGAACAATACCACGACCTGGCGCGGGGACCCAGAAACGAAGGGGCTTTGTTTGCAGAGAGACAGGGATGGCATATTCCTGGCTCGCCGCCTTTTAATACCTCTCCATTCTCATCGCACACCACCAACACCTCTTCTCCCACCACCCCATCCCTCCCCTGGACCCTCCTCTCCCCCTCCCTCACCGGCCTCTCCACCTCGGGCGTCGGATTCTTCAAAACGCAATTCGCGCTGCACGTACCCCTTGGCTGGGACGTACCGATGGGGTTTGTATTTAACGGCAGTACAACCCCAAGCACAAACAAAACTACAATTGAGAAGCGAGCGCTGAAAAGAGGAGAGGGAAATAATTACCGAGTGCAGCTATTTGTTAATGGATTTCAGTTTGGGAAGTATGGTCAGTACGGACTTTTTCTTTTCTTTCTCTTTTGCCATTTTTCGTTGATTTATTTATTCATTGATGCATCCATCCATGTATTTCTTCCACGGACCCAAATAATCCCCCTTTCGTCCCCTTTTCCATCTACCACTCATTCATTTATCCCTCCCACCAACACAAATCATCCCACCATCGCCTTTCTCATTTTGCATCTCCCATTTGTTCATTCATTGATGCATGTATCACCCCCTTCCCAAATCATCCCCCTTCCCAAATCACCGTCCATCCCCTTTCCTTTCCGCCCCTCTTCTGTTTTGCCTTTCTCTCCTCCATGAAACAAGTACCCAACTCCACCCTCATACATCCCCATTCTCAACCCCACTCCGCCAATCAACCCACTACTCTTCCCATACCCTTCCCATTACCCCCTCCCTTACACATACCAGCACCTATACCTCACCCCTACCCCAAACACCTATATCCTTCCCTTTCCTCTTTTCCTCTCCACTCCGCCTGCATCCCCTTCTCCATTTCTCCATTTCCCCCCTCTCAACCCTCTCCTTCTCCTCTCCCCTTCTCTTCTCCCCTCCTCCTCTTTCCTTCTCCTCATCTCCTCTTCCCTCTTCTAACAGCCAACAAGTAAACAACCTCGGTCCCCAAACCAACTTCCCCGTCCCTCAAGGAATTCTCAACTACAATGGTCTCAACACTGTCGCCTTGACTATCTGGGCGCTAGACCCGTCCGGTGCTCGTCTCAGCGGTGGTTTCGAATTACGTCCCAATGCTACGATAAAATCTGGATACCGGTTCCCATCAGACGTAGTAGCTGCACCACAATGGACGGAGAGGGTGGGGGCATATTGATTGGGAGTGAAGCAAAATAGAATGAAACGAGATGCTGTGGGCAGAATGAGATGGACATATGCAAATGACATCTTACACCAACTCATGGTCACTTTCCAAGACGGGACAGAAGTAGCAGCTCGAAGTTGAATTAGTGTAGGTAAAACTAGAGTAAGGCCAATCATAGGAATAATGATACAAGAAGACTTCGAGAGCTCAAAAATTTACTTGACGCAAAAACAAAAGCGTTAACAATAATGAACGAACGTTGCGACCGTCAACCGCCTAGGCAATCCATTCTGGGCATCCTTCATCGTTTCATCTCTTCTTCTCCATCCTTCTTCCATGCTCAATGTCCTTGGCTCGCTTACTGAGGGAGTCTTTGGTAGCCGGTATTCTTGTCATCAGCTTGCTTCTTGGTCATGGACTCGCGGATACCAGTAACGGCATAGATGAAGATGAAGACTATGTGCGGTTAGCGTCATTCCAGAGGGCACAGCCAAGAAGACTTACATAGTTCCCCGAGAACGACAAAGCCAGCAACGCATGACCAGTAGTAGTTCCATCCAATTTCCTCATGATCCAAGAAGTAGTAGCAATACTTCTCAGTATGATAGTGGCCAAATGCAGCCCATCCAACGTATGCGAGAAGAAGTGCACCCAAAGCAGTTACGTGATGGAATGCCTAAGATGTTTAAGCATACAGAAAGCCATACGGGGGTAGGGGAAACTTACTTCTGGTCGCTTGATGCTGCTCAAGTAGAAGAGTTCAAACAGAGCAATGAAGGAGTTGATACCGTACTTGGCAGCGATGTAAAATTTGCAGTACCACCAATTGCCGAGAATTATTTCACCTGGGTTTAGGTTAGCATTGATAGACCAGGCGAAGGGTGGAGTTGGACACACCTGTCTCACCAGAAAGCTCGGTCTTGCTTCTTGGTACAAGGATGGCCCAGTAGATAATTGTGACAATGTGAGGGAAGGTGACAATCAAATAGTAAAAGACACTGAAGAAGTACTTGTTCTTGGTGTTGCCGTTAGAGCGAGGTGGCGAGAAGAATCTCTCACAGGAGGTTGAGTTGTTGTCATGATGTGGATAGTAGAGGTGCATGAAGGTCCAGATCTGCAAGGAGCAAGTGTTAGCAGTGCATCGAAATGACGAAGAGGGTTTGACTATCTAACTTACAGCGGTGATGATGGCATAGAGAGTCTGCAAACCATAGACAATGTTTGAGAAGTTGTAGATCATCTCCCATCTCTCGTTGAGAATTTCGAACTCAAAGTGAAGGATCGCGAGAAAGGAAAAGAAGAGATAAACGGCGACAAGACTTCTCCAGAAAACGAGTGATTTCTGATTGATACTAAGCCATGGGGAGTGACAAACACGAAGAAAGATAGGCTGCGGAGGAATGTTAAAGTCTGAAGCGAGGAGAGGTGGAAGATATTTTGTCACTTACATGATCGTCCTTTTTGCGATCTTTTGGAAGAAGGGCAGTTGATGATGACATCTCGATTGTGAACGATTTGGATCGATGAGAAGAGTTTTAATAGGTGGATGGATGGAAGAAGAAATGGGCAGCTATAACCAGATCTGAATGAAAGCTCAAGACGGAAGAGAAACACAATGCTCTGTGATAATTTTGTGTTGTGGATGGGATGGGATGGGATGGGATGGGAGAAGAAGAGATGAGGAGAGGAAGTAGGAAAGTAAACATGGAGACTAATATTTGATGGTTCCGTTGTTGAGAAGGTCATGTTGCATATGAGGCAAGAGCAAGATAGAGCAGAGCTCGTCGCTTCTTAGCTCTACGAAGAAGGAAGGAAGCAACTGCTCGACGCGAACCATCGGAGATATCCTTGGCCGTACTCATATCAGGATGAATTGAAATGAACATGTCGGGGAAGCGACAATAGTGTCGAGCAGAATGGTTCTGGAGACTGTTTTGGACACCATTCCCACATCGCACCTGAAAACCTTCAATTCAACGCCACGCCCAACGAGCAGGTAGGCGTTTTCACTTGCAAACGGAGTCCAGTACCGCTCTGCCTTTTCGCCAGGTGAGGCAATTGACAATTGATTAAATAATCAATTCAGCAAACAAGCAAAAGATGATTCCAGTATCCATGCCAAGACGCTCACCGCATCGCCCTGTTTTCTCATCACCTTACCGTCGCTCTAAACAGGTGAAATTAGACAACATGAAGATTCCAAAATGATTCCATTCATCTATCGACGTTATTTGATTTTTACTGGCTACTGGCGCCAATGCGACTTCAGCCTCATCAGCCTCATCAGGCTAAACCTTCCTGCGGATTGGCTTTGGAGCTGCGCCTCGGGACGGCAGGGGTTAAACACCGACAAGCGCATGCTGTCATGCTGAGCTCGTTCTTACTTCACCCTCCATAAGCTACTCCAAACTGTACATAAGTTGAAACAAACGCGTTCTTATGAAATACAACTACACGTCTTCTACCATAAATAATTGAGCATCGGTCCTCTTTCTTTTCTACATACTCATCTGAACGATATCTGCTTCTCTTTCATCCATCTTCCTGTCAAACCTTTGCGGAACCAAGCCTTGGGCTACACTTCCTCTCAGTCCAACCAACGGAATTACCCCACTACAACCTTACCTACAACCACTCCCGCCACTACACCCTATAGCTACCAGATTTCAAAATGGCAGCTCGACGAATCTCAAAGGTGAGGCGCATGAGCTATACGGATATCTGCAAAGCACCATCTAACCACCAAATCACAGGAACTACTCGAAGTCAACGAAAACCCCATCGAAGGCATCACGGTCTCACTACTCAAGGAAGATGACATCCACCACTGGAAAGTCGAAATGGCCGGCCCACCCAACACTCCCTACGCCGTACGTATCCCTCATCTCTCATCCCACCCCATACCATCCCTTCCCACAACCCACTCAGCTAACCCCTCCCCTCCACCAGGGCGGTAAATTCGAGCTCCACGTCGCCCTCCCCAAAGACTACCCTTTCAAGCCGCCCGTCGTGAACTTCGTAACGCGGATCTACCACCCCAACGTGACCTTCGACGAGAAAGGCTCGATCTGCGTGGACGTGCTGAAACAAGACAACTGGAAGCCGTCGCATAAGGTATCTGCGATCTTGGGTGCGATCCGCAATCTGTTGGCTGTTCCGAACCCGGATGATCCGTTGGAGAACGCGATTGCGGAGAAGTTTAAGACGAGTAGAGAGGAGTATGATAAGGAGGCGGCGGCGACGACGAGGA
The DNA here is from genome assembly GCA_002946425.1 of Rutstroemia sp. NJR-2017a BBW. NCBI lineage: Eukaryota > Fungi > Ascomycota > Leotiomycetes > Helotiales > Rutstroemiaceae > Rutstroemia > Rutstroemia sp. NJR-2017a BBW. Next base: position 169,314 of record NJPT01000023.1, read on the forward strand.
AGTATGCGATGGGGAGATAGGTGGTTGTGAGGGGAGGATTTGGTGGTGGAGGGAATGGGAGGGGGTTGTTTGTTCGTGCTTGGGTTACGCTAGGATGGATGGATGGATTTGTGCTTGAGAGCCAGACATGAGGATGACATGAGGAGCACAAGAGCAAGTTTCACGAAACATTTTACACAAATGGGATTGATAGCGGCGTTCTGCGGAGCATAGAAAGGACCCTTAACATCACTTAAGGTTACATTATGAGAGCGAAATTCATCAACTGTGCATTTTATCGCTTATGTCCCGAGACAAACGTTCCTGCACAACAGCATCTGAAAAATATGTCACAGAAAAAAGGGAAAGGAGTTGCGACTTTTCCAGCCCGAAGCAGAATATCTTTCCTTTTTAGTACTTGTCTCTGCGTTTTCTTCTTGTGTCTGGAGTCTGGCCGGAAGAGGTCTGGAACTTTCCTTCTGGATAAGAAGCAACTCAACTCCTCAATCAAACTGCTCAACTCAACAAATCAAACTAACAAAAGTATCCAGGGGCCGGCAGTGCACATACCTCCTTTCCTAAAGTCCTGTCCACCGGTCTGTGAGTCAGTTACTAACTTGTATCTCGAGGGGAGAAAAAAACAAGCCGATTTGGGACAATTTATTGTTGCGGAATACTGTTATGAAATGAAGATCCCGGTTAATTCAATGCGTTTTCATTGTCCAGCTGTGTTTGGGGAATTATGGTCCGAGTGGATCTGTTATTTCTGCGCTGGAGAGCTTGGGTAAGGAAGATGGGGAAGGGATGAGTGTGTAGGAGGGTATTGGAGGATAGGGCTGATGCTTGGTTTTGATTTACGATGCGTAGTGGGTGATGGTTAGGCGGAGGGGTGGGGGGGGGGGGGGGGGGGGGGGGGGGGGGTTTGGGGGGGGGGGGGGGGTTTGGGGGGGGGGGGGGTATGGGGTGGTTGGGTTGGGGGGGGGGGGGGGGGGGGGAGATGCGGGATGTGTGTAGAGGAGTGGGGATGAGGGATGATGGGGAGGTGAAGAGGTGGTTGGAGGGGGAGG